>CAHIKZ030004274.1:0-35587 GCA_903632075.3 Acanthosepion pharaonis
AATTATAATAATACATATTTATTTATTTATATATATATATTGTATATGTATATAGATAGGTAGGTAGATAGATAGATATATTTTTATGATCATCTCATACAACAGGCATACACAACCATTTTCTCACAAGAATTTTGTAATTTGTTGTCATTAAATATCAATTTTTTTTTCTTTTTCTTCAGATAAATTATGTTCAGATTGAAGCAACAGAATGAAAATAAGCAAAAAAAAAAAAAAATAATAATTGAGGATTTATGGAGATCTAATGGAAAAAGAAAATTTCCAATAAACACCACTCTTTCAATTTGTTTTTTTTTTCTATTTGCATTTCAAATATTAGCCTGAAAAAAGTGATTCAAGTGGGCCTTTGTTTTAAATTATTTTTCCAAATGATGTGACAAGTATATATAGTTTATAACCAACTTACAAAAAGCTAACATTAAAAAAAATTGCTGCTCAATTAAAAAAAGAAAATTGAATCAAATAATAAATTCAGATCCTATGCGACTTTTTCTCATGATCCTCCAAATCCTTTTCATTAGTTTAAAAAGATATTATGCAGCAAAGAGAGACGGAATGATTTTAAAATGTAGACTTTTCTTTCATCTATATTTGGGTATCATTGTTTTTATGAAAACAAATGATCAGTAAGAAAAAGAAAACTTTTCTGCTAGTTTCTAATCAAATTAGCAAAATTCACTAACTATGCACTTAACTAGCCAGCCATGAAATGATCAATGAGTCATATAAATGACTGCTAATATATTTTGAGTATTTTTCTGATGAAGATCAAGGCTGAGAAAAATATGTCAACAAGTTAATACACGAAGAACTGTTCATACTCTCTTGCTGTTATGAATTATATCAATTATATTTTAACTGCAGAAATAAAAAATACTTTATCTTAAAATTTTTACTTTTTTTGTCCCTGAAAAAGTTTGGTTATAAGCCTCAACATTTAAGGAAATGGGAAAAAACCTCAAGCTTCTCCAACATGAATTTGTTTTCCCAGGTATGGAGTCAAACCAGCTATTCAAGTTTATCTGAAGCAGATTTGTGAAGATTTCCTCTACCTTATCTACCAAAATGCCCACTAGGTGGCATTATTCAGTATTATAAAAGGATGGGATAAAATTCTTTCCCTTGGGTGGTCGATGACTAAATTTTAACTCATATACGCACACAATTTCTAACAGCAAAGCCTATGATTTTTTTCTTCCTTTTCAGCTATCTGTGAATACACAAGTATATTTTATCTGTTTTTGTATGGTAAGTAATTATATAAAAATATATAAGTTAAATTCCTCCACATGTTGAAATTTATTCCTTTTGAAAAGGCTTAATTGAATTTCCTTAAAAGTTCTCAACCTCGACCATTACAAACTACTGCTTAGCTGTACAACAGATTAAAAGATTTTGCATTTGTATGCCAATGAGGGTCCCATAACCTCATTAGGGTCATAAGGGCACTGCATATACTTCAGCCATTGCAGCAGTGATGTATCTTAAGCAAGATACACATGGAGCTCATCCTTCTTCAGGCTGGTTTTGAATTAATTTTCTTTCTAGACTCCTTGCTTCCTCAAGGAAAGAGAGCTCAGTCTTCCCTGCTATTTAACCCATAGCTGAAGGGTGAAGGATTCATGCCTTTTCAAAAGACATTAGCACAATGGTGAATGAAACAGAATATAATTTCTTCTGACTCATTCTTCAGTCTTCATCAAGTGTACAAGCCACAAGAAAAAAAAAAAAAGAAAAAACAAAGTTTCTTCTAATTTATATTTATTATTTTTTTCACTCACAAGTTAGAAACCTGAAGAATGGATCAGTTAAAACATGTTATCAATATCAAAAACAAAAAAAAAATTAATTTTCTGAATAACAGTTGAAAGGTTGATGACTTTTCTCAAAGTTATAGACCTAATTCATGTGTGTATGTAATAATTTTAAAGTGTCAGGTTCCATGAAAGCATTACTACATAACATCCATTCACTTTCATGTTTGCCAATCAAAATAAGAAAGAATGCTGTGTTGAGATCAACTTTGGCTGTTACCAAAATCACACACACGATTCAGTTCAATAATAAATAACAATACAAACAGCATTATCATAACTTAAGGATTTTGGCACTTATCATTCTTTAAACATTCTGATGAAGATTGTCCTATAAGATTTTACAGCCAAAGTCACCTCACTACATATATAATATCAATTGCCTGCTTTAGAAAAAAATGTTATTCAATATCTAGTGTAAAGTTAATGACATCTTTTACATATAAATATCTAACAAAAATAGCAGGGCTTTCCAAAGAAAATGGAAATATGGAAGAAAAGGCACCATAAAAAAACATTTTCTCTGGAACATACGATGGGTTCAGACCCAGAAAATACAGGATATAAATATCTTTGTACAATAAAACAGATAGGATCTGGAATTTGTGCTTAGTTAATTCCCCAGTAAAAGATTTCTAAGAAACTTGAAACTTTTGACTGCAACAAGCACAAGAGTCCAAACTATCGCTGAGGTATGCTACAACAAATCATTCAGCGGTTTCAAATTAGATAGGGAAATTATTGATGGATAAGTCAGTATTTTTTGCATAAACTTATTTCTACCTCTGTCGAATAATTGTTGCATTTAATGTATGAAATGTGTCTGCATATGTAACAACTATTGAAGGACAAAGGTGGTATTTATTTCGTTTGGTGAATTTCTTAGGTTCATAGGGAAGTTTAATAACGAGGAGAAACTCTTTGATCATGACAACGTAGCAATCTAAAGGGACTAAGTCAAAGAATATGGCGAAAAGTCTGAAGCACTTTGAGGGATGGGAGGAGGGTGATTTTTTTTTTTTTTTTTCAAAAATATAATTGTAAGAAATCAACAACTAAATTAAACTGTGTATTTTGTTTTTCAAATCTACAAACATTCAAAAAGGCTTGGGTGTATATTATAACTTTATTCCCTCCCACCTCCATCACTCATTCTTACAAATTGGTAATTATTTTTCTGTGACCTCATATCTTTGGAATGACCTTTTATTTATTTTTTTTCTTTCATTTTTTTTTTAATATTGTCAGTATTCTTATTTCAGAGGGGACAAGTAGGAACAAAATTCAAGAGCAAGGAAGTACAAAAATCTATCAATACTTTTTTGCAACAATCATGATCTAAACAAATTTTAATAAAAAAAATATCTTCATCGAATATGTTATTCAAACTACAACAAAAAGAAATCTGTATATTTCATTGTCTTTTTAATTAATTAATTTTATTTTTATCTTATTCATTTTAGTGAAATTTTCTTTCTTTTTATTTGTGTTCAACAACCAATCACTGCTGCCTAAAAAAGCAAAAAAAAAAGAAAAAGTCTTTATATTGAGTCAGGTGAAATTTACATTTTTTTTACTGTAAGATAAAGTTTGTTTTTTTTATTTTAAATAATGGAATGCACTGAGGCTAGGGTCAGATTATGAATAGATGAAAAAAAAAATCGAGAGAAATAATGACAAACTGAAATTTAAGTGACTATAAACAACAAAAGATGTTATGAAATTCTTCTTTAACCCTTTCATGTCCAGAGCTCTTAAAAAAAAAAAAAAAAGTTTCCATACTCCCCAAAGAATAAAAAGTCATTAGCTACATTAACCAGCACTTTAGTAGCATATATATATATATATATATATATATATATATATATATATATATATATATATATATATATATATATATATACAATTATATTTAGGCAACAAGTATTCGCCCAAACAAATTTGATTAAAAAAAAAAAATATGACATGGTCTGTCTGTTTAATTTTTTATTATATCTTTCCATTTTTTGGATAAGTTATTGAGCATTGTGCCCGTAGTTGTGGATAAAGTATCTGGAGTTCATATTTTATTTTTCTTCAACTACTTTTTTTGGCCATCACAGTCATTATCAAGAACCAATGTGGTATGTGTGCGGTAGTTAGAATTCCTTTGTCTACAATAGTGGAAAGTACTTGAACAAAAATAAAATATGAACTCCCAACAGTCTATCCAAAACTATGAGTGCAATACCCAACACTTTATCCAAAAATTGTAAAAATATAATAACAAATTAAACAGACAGACCTCATTAGTTCTTTTTAATCAAACTTATTTGGATATATAATTCAAAATGTATATAAAAACAAATAATTCAATGAAAAATATTAATTAATAATTTAAGAAAGAATGGGCAATTAATTACAGTAAAATTTAACAAAACACCAGTTTCAAAACCCCTGGGCTAAATCTTAAAGACTTTTTTTATTTACTTTTATTTAATACTAAATTTCACCCAATAAAGGCTTGAAAGCCACTTATGGTAGAGTGTTACAGTCAAAGTGATAAAGATGAATAAGTTGTGTGATATGAATAGAAGAGAAGTTGGTAGACAAAGTTGTAGCAATGTTAATAGTTCTAGTTAAAAATATAACTGGGTGTAGGAACTATTAAATGAAGTGGATCCAAACTAAAATGTTGTTTGTTAATTAATTCAACCCAAGCAAGGCAATAATGTCACTATCATGCAAAGGGCTACTGGGAATGAAAGAGAATGAGGAAAATTTAGAAGGAACAAGAAACCCAATCCTAAACAGGAAACAAGGTATAAACTTCTACTCCTGTCCAAAAAAACTGGGGAGGAGGAGATGTGAACTTGACAATAGGCCTACCTACCTATCTATCTACTATTATTTTTTAGAAACTTTGTTGGCATCATAAACACCTTTTGCACACTGTTACTATTGGGATGAGTTTAATTCCTTGGTGCTCCACACTTCAGACTCTGTCCCATACTAAGCTAAACTTAGTAAATGTCAATGAAGAAAGCTTTGTATTTGTTTTATTGTCCTTTAGATAGATCAGTTTTGAAAAAACTGGTACATTCAAGTTTTAATTTTTAGCAATATTTCCTTGTAAAAATAAATCTATACTTAATAGGAAGTAACCAAATCGATCAGGTCATGTCTTGAAAATGAGTGTCCAATAAAAGAAGGCCTAGTTGCTTTGTGATAGACACCAAATGTGTAGAGTAAGAGAGGACGAAAATTAGCGATGAAGGAGTTGAAAGAAATTGGCCTCACATTAAGTAAAACACAGACCAAAGCACAATGGAAGGATTAAGGTTACATCTTTATGTTCCAGCCTGGACAAAAAGGATTAATATAACAAAGTTATAACAAAGGTTTTGATCAAGAATCATATTATAATTCTTCTTGTTACTTCATTCCTTAGGTAGTTTACATGTACATTATACCCTGTCATTACCTCATAAATGATGGACTATTTCATTTTGATTGTGAGAAAAGATGGAAAAGACTTATCAGAGATGCTGTTTGGTTTCAGTGCGAAGAAAGAAAGCGGTGGCAATAACAATAACGTTCACATGTTTTATATCTGCTTCATTGAAATGGAAAAGTTATCAATTTTAAATCTTTTACCCTCTTCTTTAAATAATGAACTGTGTTCATATTCATGATTGTTATTGCAGTATTTGGTTAAAGTTGTTAAGCTCAAATATTTAAATTTTTGGACTTTACATTATTATTATTAATATTACTTTCCTTTCCACTGCATTCTTTTTCAAGGCCTCTCAATTGCAGTATCCTTATTGTTAATTTCACTCAAAGTTGCTTTCTGTTGCCATAGCAGCATGTGACAACACAACTATGAAATTCAAATTCACTTTTGTTCAAGGATCAGAGTTACCTTCAGTGGCAGGATAAACTTTTTGTACAACAAATGAAGTGACATACAGTGATGAATGTTAATGATGCAATAGTGGAATTTCCATGGGTATTTTGTAGCTGTGGAACTTCCAGTAAACTTATTTATTCATTTATTTGTGATACATCAGAAAATTAAAATAGGAAAACCATGAAATTTTCATGTGTACTACTAGTAAAATTAACTCTGACACAATTAAGATTATCTTTCATAGGCAAAGAAAATTACAATCAGAACAAAGAAAAAAAACTACATCAAACAAGAATGAAAAGAAAATAACATATTTCATTGTTTTTCTTGTTTAGTTTTCTCAAGGTGAATTTTTAACACAGATTATCACTATTAATCTGAAATTTAATTGTTACACTATGGCTATATAAGCAAAAGCCTCTATGCAGATACATGTTCATTTTTTACTTCTTGTTATGGTTTTCTATAGGGTTAAAGAAAGGGGCATAAATAACCTATAAAACCATATATAACTTTATTCATAAAATATTATAGAATTCTAATGTTCAATAGAAAATAAATATTGCTATCTGGAACTGATCCCACATACCTTCTTTAATAATCCCTCTTCTTCCGATAAATCTTCATTATCGCTAAATATATCTTCAGAAGAAATTTCATCAAAAACATCATTTTCATTGATTAAATAAACTGTTGCTATTAGAGATGACACCATGTTGAATTTTTGTTTTTGCTGGAAACAGGTACAAACTTCCCTGAATAAATAATTGAGTAAAGCTAAAAATAACCCAGGTTATGACATAAGAATATGTAAATTTGGAATTCCAGCTAATTTCATACAGGATTTCCAGATGACATCACCAATCTAATTACATAATGTTTTGTTGAGGCGGGTGAAGTTCCAATGTCACAATCATGGCCAGCAATATTTTATCATTCAGCCATGATTGTGGCCTTCCACAGCATAATCTGAACTTTATTGTGTCTAGAGTTAAATATTGGATAAAGTATTATTCCTGCAAACAGAGAAAGGTAAGGGTCATGATTAGGCAAAGTAAGGGTGACATTAATATCCTAACATTTTTTTATGCACTAGTTCAAAAAAAAGAAAAAAAAAGAAAATGGCCTCTATGAATTTTATTTAAGTTTTATTTTATGCTCTGGTCATGAAAGGGTTAATGAAAATAGTCTTATTTCAAAGGGACACATATATAAAAAGTTACTTTAAAAAAATGTTATATACCAGCATATAAGTCAATTTGGCATAAAGAACACTAAATTTCAAGGCCTATATTCACCAACTAATTTAACCCCTACTCCCAAATAAGGCAGAACCATTTACAGCTGTCAAAAATTTGTATTTGTTAACAAGCAGAGTATAAAGGGAATTGCAGACACTGACAACATAACACTAACACGTTGCCATTTTAATATGTTGAAGAGTTTATATACAAAAATAATTTTGGTTATGATAATAATTTTATCTTTATATATGCTGATCAATTACAATATTTTGTTCAACAGAAACTGTCAAATGCTACTGGTATTGTATTGATTTTTTAGCATTTGTTCTCCTGACTACAAAGATAGCTTAAAATACTGGTAATTCCCACAATTCATTTTTTGTCTTTTTATTATTTTTGTTACTATATGTTATTGGCTAGAGTTTTACTTTCTGTAATAACAGTAACAGATTTGCTATCACAGTGTTGAATAGTTGGTATTTGTGAAAAAAAAAAACAGATGAGTGTTTAAGCTTGTAGTGAAGCTTTATTCAATACAATTTGACTACTGCCCATGAAGTTCAACCATTCCTTTTATAGTCAAGTAGTTCGAGGGGGGAACAACTATGTTTGCCTTTCACCATTAATTTTATGTGTAGAAGAGGAAATAACATATTTAAAGTATAAATAATTAAGCACAACTTAGATTTTATTAAAGAATTTGTTTCAACAACAAACAAAAAGAGTTGTATATAAAAAATGAAATTATAAGTTGTAGTATTTGGCTAGCATGGTAGAATTAGTATGGTCATAGGTATATAGATGACATTACTTCTTTCTTTGATATATACTACAGCTTTGTACTAATCAACTTCTATTTGTTTTGAGAGAGAGATTTTTGGGTGCTCTGTGGTCTACTTCAGTATTTGAGATCTATTTTATATGCATAGTATATGGTCTACCTCAGTATTTGAGGTTTACGATATATATATATATATATATATATATATATATATATAGAATGCAGTCTATCTCAGTATTTGAGGTCTACCATATATGTATAGCATGTAGTCAACCTCAGTATTTGAGGCCTACCATATATGTTTAGAATGCAGTCTATGAGGAGGCATGGTGAAGTAATGGATAGCAGCTCAGATTGAGGAATCAGAAAGCTGAGTTCGAATTCCAACCAAATCCATTATATTCACTTACATACTAATACCCTTGGGAAAGGTATGAATCCGCTCCCCTCCCCCCCAGTTATGGGTAAATAGCAGGACAGACCAGGTTCTCTAGCCTTGGATGGTAACTGGTCTACTGCAGAAAGAAATGGCAACCTACTGTGGGAAAAAAAAAACTGCCTCATCAGCCATGTATCAAAAGATACATGATTGCCTAAGCGTGTATCCCACATGGCACATAACTGACTGATATGTTATTTGTATTGTGGTAGACCATATACTACAACAGAAACATTGCGTTAGACTTCATACTTCAATAGCACTCAATTTTTTTAATGTTTAAAAAATTGACTTATACACTGGCATATGTAGTATGTGTTAAAATTAAATTTGAATTTTAAGTACATGAGAACATCATTCTTGAGTGAAAAATTATTAATTATTCTTAAAATTATAAACATAAATAGTTTAGTGATTATTATTTTTCCATTAAAAAAGAAAAAAACTTCAAGGTAATTTTTTCCGTCCGATTCACAACATTTCATTTTTGTAGGGTGACAAAATTTCAAACAGATAAAAGATGAACAATTTTTTCTTTTAAGTCAACTGAAAATGCTTGATTTGAGGCACACACATACACATGCACACACATTAAAAAATTTTCAGTAAATATCTTTATTTTACCCCCTACCCCTAACCAAGGGTTTGTTTTTTTTCTTTTTATAAATCTTTAAAGACAGGAATGTCAAATAATATCTCGTGTTACAGTTTCAGGACTGAGGAAAATACACAGAGAAAAATACATGGAGGATATTTTTTTTAAATAATAAATTTTTTTAATTTTTTTTTTTTTAATCTTTCTGTTGTTATTCAAGTTTTTCATTCTTTATTCAATTATAAAAAATCATTTTAAGACATGAATGCTAGCTGGCTTCTTCATCTGCCACAATATCAACACCAATCCTCCTAGACGCTACCATTGATATAACCCAACACCTCCCTGGACAAATACAATCATTGAATAAATTAAAAAATGTCTCATAGCAGGTAGGAAGCTGGGTAGACTGTCAGGCAGGCAGAGTTAATCTTGAGTTATGAATGCAGGACGTGCTCTAAAATTGAAGTGGAATTTTCAAGATGTAAAAAGATTTTTTTTTTCATATTTGTGGTTTTTTTTCCCCTTTCAATTGGTTGCACCTCTTTATTCTTTGCAAAATCAGAAAAGTAGCCAAATAGTTGGAAATTGTTCCTATGAATTACAATGGATTGAGGTCATAGCAGAAAGTTAAATACCAAGAAAAACAAATCAGAATAACAAATGGTCACAGTGGATGATAAAGCAAAAGACCAAATAACTAATATATAATTAGTATATATATTAGGTGCCTAATATAAGGGGAGTCTTAACCAATAAGTGGGGAGGATATTTTCAATATACAATAAACTGGAGTGTCTTAATAAAAGTAAAGATAAGAAAATCACTTAAAGGGTTAAAAATTTAGAAGTTATGTAAAGAAACGTTTTTTTAAGGGGGGTTAAAATTAAATTTATCAAAAGAGGGAACATGGTAATTTAAAAAAAATAAAATTGAACCCACGATTTTTTAAACAATGCAATCATAAAAACGTACAAGTTAAAACTTGAATTAAATATAATAATTACCGTTTCCTGTTTAAGCTCTGGGAGGAGTAAAGTGCAAAATTAATAAACAGGAGGGTCTTAATCTCTAAGTGGAGAGGGTTGGAAAAATTCCAAAAATATAAAAAATAAATAAACATTCACTCCTCACTTTTATCAAGTACCTAAGGGTACTAAAATAAATAACTATTTTCTTATATATGTGCAAGTTATATATAAGTGTATACTGTATATATGTATGCATAAGAAAGATAACAGAATCCATATATATATACATGCATACACACATACATACAAGGTCTATGTAGTTTGTAATGTAATTGTGCATGCATATGTATGTATATATTTTTTTGAATTTTGTTAGCTAATTGATTGGATGAATTTTATATTACAAAATTATTACATCCTGTTTCTATCTGAATCAGCCAAATTAATTTATGCCAAATATTTAGAGTGAATTATTATTAATTTTTGACAAGTATTTATTTCATTTTATTTCTGCCACCTTTCATTGCAACTCCCAGATTGTAATTCTATAATCAAAGAAAACAATGTGAATCAGATTTAAGGAACGTATCTCTGGTGAGATTTGAACTCACATCCCTTGATCTTTAAATCATGTTTTTATTCTTTATTTTCAATCTGCACTACTTGCTTAATAATTACATAATGATCAGTGATTTGTGAAGGAAAATAGCAACAGAAACAAAATCAAAGAAATATTAGCCCAAATGAATAATTAAGTGTTTCATCTAAGAGATTCAAATAGTGTAATATAAATAGTGAAAAAGAAAAAAAAGACTATCAATCACCCAGTCAAGAGTTTAATGCTATACTAATCCACTGCCCCACAATGAACAAACATACATATACATTCATGACTATATAAATATGTGTAAATATATAAATACATACACACTTGCACACGCAGACACTTCATGGTAGGAGACACTGAGAACAAATTTTCAGGGAAAACTGACACAATTAATGCCAGAGTTTCTTCTTGCTAATGCAGCCAAAAGCAAATATCTTATGTACAAGGACAATTGAATAACCAACCACAGCATTGTTAATTCTTCAGGCCCAAAATATAATGAAACCAGCCCCAATGAGTGGACAAAAATAATATCAATTTAGCAATCAGCAACATTCAGAAAAATAATAATTCTCGTCTGTTTAAGCAAACAAGTAATAACAACTAAAGGTGAGACAAACAACAAATCGTAGTTGTTGGGACACCATATCTGAAGAAAATAAATTAGAAAAAATATTGCAGTGAATAAAATAGAATTGTTTAGAATAAAAAAAAGACCTAATAAAGAAAATACTTTTAAAAAATTAATACAAATATGAGTAATATTTACAATTAAAATAGGGTGACTAAAAAGTAATTAAAAAATAAATTTAAAAATCAATTTGCAAAATACTTTTTAAAAAATATAAAAAATTTTAAGAAACCTATCTATTGTTGCTGGATAGTTTTAGTTTGTAATGAATGTTCAAAAAAACAGCATAAACACCAATATGGTGTTGCTAAATAGCATTATTCAGTCTGTCTTATCAGCTATTTGGCCATAAAACATTTTCATACAAAATCAAGTGCTGGAAAAAAAATTTACTAGTTTTTAAAATTAATTACTGGTAAATTAAAAACAAAGCCAACAAGTTAATCAGTGTGGTAGTCATTTAACTTTCAGTGATGTTTCTGTGTCAGAATTGCTAATATTTTTACCACAAGCAATGCCCAACAGCTAAACCTTAGCACTAGAAGTCAGTTTTCTCACAACAAATAACTTTTGGATGCCTTTTGTTATCACCTGGAAAGGATTACATACCAGAGTACACTGTATAGAGCACAGGTCTCCAAATGATGCCCACATCTGGCCTATCATAAAATTTTATCTGGCCTGCAGCAACTTGAAATAAATGGCTTGATTTTCTCATCTGCATTTAAGTAAACTTTTAATTTGGTAGCACATTCACTAATCTTTTATATTTTTAATCATTATAACTCATTTCTCTGTGTAAAATATACAATATGGTACTTATACTGAAAAGTTTGGAGACTGCTGACTTAGTGGTATCCTCTTACAAGACATTAGGAGAGAATTTGATTATGCTAAGTATTCTAGAATTTTACTGTTATCCCTTTACAAGACATTAAAAGAGAATTGAGTATTCTAGAAACGGTTCTGTAACAGACTAAGCTTAAAGAAAATTAATTTCTTTGTTAAAATGTAAGGCATTAACATAATGCCACTTAAACTGTAATTTTTTTTAAAAATTTATGTGCAATCTTTTTTAAAAATTTATATTCATATATTGTTGGGCATATATCACTGAAGATTATATACATGAAGACAGAATTGGTAAAAACAGGCAAGCAGTTTGTAAATTATTTTTCTGACACAACTAAGAAAAAAATGATGATTAAGGTAGTCATTTGTAAGAAAACAGATTTTTTTCACTGACTAAAGATTTTCTTTCTTTTAAAGTTTTTAATACTGGACTCTCATTACTCCCTTATTAGGAATGTTTTATCTGTTTCATGTGTCTGCATATGAGATCTGAAGGCACACTTGCCAAGAAGGACTTCACCACAATGATTGCAGTCAATTGCTTTCTTGTGTTTCTTGTGCAAAGAAAGACAGCTGGAATATGCAAATGTCTCCCGGCATACATCACACTTGTAAGGTGTGGCCCCAGTGTGGGTCCTCATGTGCACTGTAAGTGCTGACTTCTGTGTGAATCTTTTGTTGCAACACAGACACTGGAATGGCCGTTCCCCCGTATGTGTTCGCATGTGGGTGATGAGGTTACGCGAGATGGAAAATGTCTTGCCACACTGCTCACACTTGTAGGGTTTCTCGCCTGTATGCACACGTTGGTGCACTGTGAGGTCACTGGAGAGACGGAATGTTTTTGGGCACCACCTGCAAAGGTAAGGCCTCTCACCACTGTGAATGCGCAGATGGGCAACCAACTGTGAATTTTGCATGAATGATTTTCCACAGACTTGACAAGAATAGGGGCGGTTGTTGTTGCTACTGCTGGCCACGGGTGGTGGTGATTGTTCCTGCATTACATTTGGGGCAATGTTGCGGGTACTATTTCTTGTAGACTTGCTGGGGCTGCAATTTGAATTTTGATCTTGGGTATTTTGCTGATAATTCCCAAGAAGTTTGTTTGATGTTGCATTATTCTTTCTTGATCGGTTCCCAGTGGTATTGGTAAATTGATTAAAAGAGTCTGATTTATCATGATTCTTCATGTGCACCTTTAAGCTGTGTGAATATGCAAATGTCTCACCACACTGCATGCATATATAAGGTCGTACCCCAGTGTGAGTCCTCAGGTGCACAGTCAGAGCTGACTTTTGGGTGAAACGCTTGCTGCAGTGCTGGCATGGAAATGGCCTTTCTCCTGTATGTGTTCGAAGATGGGCAGTTAGGTTACGTGAAATGGAAAAGGCTTTTGGGCAGAACCTGCATTTGTAAGGTCGCTCCCCAGTGTGCGTACGAACGTGCACTGTCAGGTCACTGCGCACACGAAATGCCTTTGTGCAACAACGGCATCTGTAAGGCCTCTCACCTGTATGAATGCGGTAGTGTGCATTCAGGTGTGCTCGTTGGCTAAATGACTTGCCGCACACGTTGCACACTGATTCGCTTCCTTGCGAGGAAACATTGAGAGCATCTTGAAGTTCTAACAGGTTCTTTTGATCCGATACATCTGTGGTCTCAAGTGACTCTTTGCTATATTCTTCTACTGGAATATCTTTTCCTGGTTGGTTTGGAGTGCTCCTGGAACATTTTGGTTGTTTACTTCGCAAATTCATTCGATCAGTGATACGGAACCGTGTTGTCTGTGACTGATAACTGTTCATGCCATTTTCTGGTAATGGCTCCTTAGAAGCCCCTTCTGCAGAATTGTCTTGGTCAAAGTTAGGCAAATTCAAACCTGCTTGCACCTCTACCAAGTCACCCTTTCTTTCGTCATAAGACAATGATAGATACTCTTCAGGTAGCTTACTATCATAAGTCACTCGAGATTGATTGCTAGAATATCTTCGCCGTCTCCCTCTATTCTGGTTCTGAGGTTTGTGTATTCGCCGATGAACACTAAGCATGCTACTATTAGCAAAAGTCTGATTACATTCGTCACATTTGAAAACTTTACCAGCTACTGATTGGTCCTGAACCTTGCCAGCACCTGTGGTCATGTTATGCTGGTGTTTGTAGTGAACATTGAGGCTGTAAGAGTAAGTAAATGTCTGGTCGCAGAGTTGGCACTTAAAAGGCTTTGCTCCTGTGTGTGTCCTGATGTGTATGGTAAGAGCAGACTTCTGAGAGAATTGCTTACTGCAGTATTCACATCTGAAGGGGCGCTCACCCATGTGTGTTCTCATGTGAGCAGTAAGGTTCAGTAAAATTGGGAAACTGTGCCCACACATTTCACATTTGTAGGGACCTTCATCAGTGTGGCTGCAAGGATGAACTTTGAAATTATTTGCATTTTGGAATGATTTATTGCAAAACTGACATATGTAAGGTTTTTTGTCTGCATGGGTTCTAATGTGGGCTTGCAGTTGCCTTTTCAGACTGAAACCCTTTCCACATTCCTCACAGGAATATGAACAAGAAATGCCATTATCGTTTTCCAATGAAGGTTGGAATTCTTCTTTCTGGAAATTTTCGCTGTAGTCAGCATTAGAAACATTCAAATTCATGTCAGAAGGTGGATATATCATTGCTTCTGGTGAAAGTACCTGGGAAACTTTGGACTTTTTGCGGCGACTGCTAGAAGTCTGATATTGTATGGCCTTTTTCACATTGTCATTTGAAAGAGCCGGGTCAGCAGATGGGGTTGATTGTCCGTTGTAATCATCATCGTCATCAGTCAAGGCTTTGAACTTGAGAGATTCCATTATGTTAACAGCTTCAGGCTCTGCTTTTATAGTAGGTGCACCATCATTGTTAATAAATCCCTGGTTACTAAAAACAACATCTGACTGGTCTTTGACCAAACTTCTTGCATTCTGATAGCTATAGTGACTTTTGGCAGGGGATAGATAATCAGGCGTTGTGGATGCTGCAATTTGGGAAGGACTGGAGCAACCTTCAAGCTTGATCTTCACCACATTATCAGAGCCTTGTGAATTATTTGAATGTTCTTCAACATGGACAACTAGTTCTGAGTAATCTGCAAATGCTTGTCTACAAATGGTACACCAAAACTCCTTCTCCACAAACTGATTATTTTGGTGACGTTGTTTATGCTGTCGGAGGCTAGAAGAATGGGCAAATGATTGTGGACACAGCTCACATTTGAAAGGTTTTGACCCAGTGTGAATGCGCTGGTGTACAGTGAGGGCAGATTTCTGAGAGAAGCGTTTGGCACAGATATTACACTGGAATGGTCTTTCACCTGTGTGTACCCGCATGTGGGTGGATAGGTTCCGTAGGACCGTGAATGTTTTATCGCAGATTTTACAGTGGTAGGGACGATACCCTGTGTGAATGCGGGTGTGCACATTAAGGTCATTGGAAACCCGAAAGGCCTTTTGGCACCAAGTACACTTGTAGGGTTTTTCACCAGTGTGAATGCGAAGATGCACAATGAGCTGGTGGCGCTGGTTGAATGACCGGTCACAAAATGTGCAGGAGAAATTGCATCCGCCACCATTGCTAGCATGTCTGGTAATTATGCCACTTGTTTCAGTAAAGTCTGCAGGCAGCTGTTTTTTTCTCTTGCTATCATTTTCAACCTCATCATTCAGATAAACTACAATTTGGTTGTTAGATTTTTGACGACCAGTTCTGCGTTTCTTGACTGGATTCACCGTTAACAGATGTTCAGAATTTTTTAAATTTGCTTCCTTAGCCAAATCTTCTTTTTGGTATTCAGATTTAACGATTGTGTTTTCTTCTACATTTGTTGCAGCTGCTAAATGCTGCTTGTCATTTGCGATACTATAATCAGTTCCTGACCGTGGAACCAAAAACTTTGGATCTACTGAAGAATTCTGAAAACTTATTTTCGGAGAAATTTCTGGGTGAGACAACTTGAGGTGAGTCGAGAAGAAATAATAACGGCCAAATGTTTGAAGACAGTACTGGCACTTGAATGGTTTGAACCGGTATTGTAGAGAGTGTGTAAGTTTCTGATGTGGCCTCAAGTTAGATGCATAAACAAATTCCTTGCTGCAAACATTACATTTGAATCGTTTTTTGAATTCATGAATTTTCTGGTGAATAACTGATGCCTGTTGTTTTGTGAACTTCCTAAAGCAGTGCTGACAGTTAAATTTACGTTTCTTCTTCCAATGTTGGACCATATGTTTGCTAAGGTTCTTGAATAAACCAAAACCATGCTGGCAGTGCCAGCAGATATAAGTTTTGGGCCTGGCTTTAACTTTTCGAGAAATCATGGCATGATGACGCTGGGACAGATGTTTGGCATATTTGAAATACGAATTTAGCTTTCCACCAAAACCACCACCTTGGTGGCTACTGTTTGCCAGGGATTGTTCTGGGTTTTGCTTGCTTCCAGAGGCAGTATCCACGCTGTCTTCAAAAATTTTATCCAGTTCTTCCCCATATTCTGCAATTTGAGCATTGTATCCTTCTGAGGAAATCTGATCAAGAAGTGATTCAGTCTTACTTTGCAGTGTTTGATAAGGGAGGAAATTACCTGCTTTTGCAGAGTTATCTCCCTTTGTATCAAATCCAGCACTTTGGTCATCAAACTTAGAAAGAAGGTCAGAATTCTGCAACAAGTCTGAATAATCTAGGTTTGGCATTGGTTGATCTTGGAATTCTGAGTACAAATCAGAAAGTAAGTTGTTAGCTTTACCCTTGCCTTTTGAAACTGCCAACTTTTTCTTTGAGTTCTTCTTGGACTTTGGATTTGTCTGAGAGGCTTGTTTTTTGCTAGCATTAGTATTGGTTGGTTCTTTCAACTGGCCATCTTTATGAGCTGATTTTTTTTCAAGAAGCAATGGGTCAAGTTTGCCATTTTCATTCTCATGTGACTTCATGTGCTGTGCCATGGTGCATGCACCAATGTACATACCCTCACAATAATCACAACGGTACAGTTTAGAATTGCGCAGGTGGGAATTAAGGACATATGAGTAAGCAAACTGCTTGCCACAAGCTTTGCAAAGGTAGGGCTTTTCACCAGTGTGTATACGGCTGTGTGTACGCAGGGCACTCTGCTGTGTAAAGGATTTACTGCAGGTCTCACATTTGTAGGGTCTTTCACCAGTGTGGATTCGCAGGTGTGCAACAAGATTCCGTGAAATAGCAAAGCCACGATTACAAAACTTGCACTTGTAAGGCCGCTCACCTGTGTGAGTTCTTGCATGGACCTTCAGATCATACTGACGACTGCACTGTTTTCCGCACTCTGTGCACATGAATGGATTTGGGCTCTTTGAATGCTTATCCAAGTGTTTGGCAAACAGCTTGGAATCACAGAACACCATACAACAAAGGTTACACTTGTAGGTGTGTACCATAGAAGGGGTATCATTGGCTGAAGCAGTCACTGCAGCTACAGTGGGGGTACTGGTGTCAGTCAGTAAATCCAGCTGGGAGTTATCCATCATTGACATGATTGAAGGCATTGAAGATGATGCCATCATAGTGGATGCTGATGACATAAAAGAAGAGGGAGAGTTTTCTGACTTTTGTATTTCCTGCAATGGTTGAGAGTTACTGACATCAGTGGCTGATGGCAGAAGGGGGTCAGTATTTTCACTGGTATTGTTCAAAAAGGAAGTGGATGCAGTTGATGGTAGTGATTTTAGGGCATCATTGAGAGCAGAAGTGTAAATGTCCTGATCAAAGAGTGAGGCAATATCCAATTTACTGTCAATGAGACATGAAGACTTGGAACCCTCTTGCTTGATGGGGATGCTGTCATGAGATTTAGAGTCATAGAGAGATTGAAAGGCAGGATTATCATTAATAGTTGGCTTCTCAATTAAGTGTTCTTCTAGTGGTGTGCTATTGTCAACAGGGTTATTGAACCCAGTGGAATTATTTGGATAATCTTCCCAGGTGGCACTGTCACACTGGTCAAGGAATTTAGGTTTTTTGTCAGATGCATTATTCTCAAAGTAAAAAGATCCACTGAGACTCGACGAGGAAAAGGGACCAACGTCTGTGTTCTTAGGATTGTCTTTGACCTTTTCAGTAATTGAGGCTAAGCTTCCAAAAATATTCTCATTGTTGACTCTGGTTGGTGCACTTGAGTCAATACTGAGTGTTGACTGAAATGTTGGACTTCCCAGCACTTCATCTTTATCTGAAATTAATGAATGGGGCTTCAACCGACCGAAAATATGATCTGAAGTGGATTTGGAAGTCTGGAAGCCCCTCAGTAGACTGGGTGGCTGATACAACTTTGCTGCTGATCCAAAAGTAACAGTGGAATAATCCTGGTTGATTGTCTTTGACAGACGTTGACCATTGCTTATCTGAGTGGCACCAAGTGATTTTGCAATGATTTCCCGTAGGTTGTTATATATTGAAGGAGGTTGATTGGGATCTGTATCTTTTTCTGAATGTGGGTCTGTTTTGTCAAGTGCATTGTTTCTACTACTCTCTGAGATCTCAGCTTCTATTTTTGTTGTAACTTGGGCCACAGAACTCTCAGCTGTTGGCATTTCTAAAGATAAAAGTCTCTTCTTCTTCCTCCTCCTCCTCTTCTTCTACCTCCTCCTCCTCCTCATCACTTTTCTCAGAGTCACTGTCCTCATTGTGGGACTTCCAGTGTTCAGCTAGGACTTCAATTTGGTCAAACCCTTGGGAACAAATTGAACATGAATAAAGATTTTCCTCTTCTGGTTGTGTGTAATCTGAAAATCCTAGCACAGTGTCTTGCTTAAAAGGTTTACATTTTCTCCTATTTCTACCACTTCCTTGACGGCCACCACGTGCTCGTTTGCAGCCACCCAAGTGACTAGGAGTAGTTGTAGGTGTTGTAGGAGTCACTGGTGTAGTATTGATAGCAGTGCTAATGTCCTGGCTGCTGTTGTTATTTGGAGCCCCACGAGTGTGTTCTTTAAGATGCATTTTTAGACTGTTGGAATATGCAAATTGCTTGGCACAAAAAATACATTGAAAGGGTTTATCACCTGTGTGGATTCTCATGTGAACATTGAGGGCTGATTTCTGTGTGAAGGCTTTGCCACACAGTGAACACACAAATGGCCTTTCTCCAGTGTGGATGCGTGTGTGAGCAGTGAGGTTCCGTGAAACAGCAAAGGCCTGGTCACAGAATTTGCATTTGTAAGGTTTCTCCCCTGTGTGTGTTCGGAAGTGCACCTTGAGGTCAGATGCTGTTCGAAATGCCCTGCTGCACTGTGAGCAGACATGTGTTTTCTCCCCTGTGTGCACTTTCAAGTGTATCTCAAGTCGGGACTTATTGGCAAATTCTTTGCTGCAAAAGGAGCAAACAAATGAAGATTCACCCATACCTGCTGATCTGGTTTGAACAGGTTTTGTTTATACAGACAAATATGAGGAAGAAGGAATAACTTTGGCATTGGCAAGGAGAAAATTAAAAAGGGAGAAAAGAAAATTGTATTTATCTTAGCAGCAGTATAAGGCAACTTAATAAACTTTAAAAAAAAATTTTTTTTTTTACTTTTAAGCTAGCTGCTAATTGCAGTCTGTGGTTTATGTATACAAAATTCACATTGTGGCTTCAGAGAGAAAAAATAAAGTCAGCCGCCATTGAGTTTTAGTTGATAGAGCATTGTATCAAAGTTTCTTATTCCAGTTCCTAAATCCAATGTCTTCATTCAATGCCATCTCAGTAGTATAAAGACCATTAGAAAATCGTTCAGAGCATCAACTCATGGCTTGATCTGGAAGAAAAAAAATAAGAAAAAGGTGTGAAAAAATGCTTTGTTTTTATATCATATTCTACATTATTAAGATTAATGGTCTAATAATAGTTTAACAAGTGGATATTGGAGTTTTAATAGCTCAAGTGGTGATTCTTCAATTCATTATGTCTAAAAAATTCTTTCAATATCTCACATGAAATAATTAAATCAATATACATGTCAGATCAATTTTAAATAATTTGTTTTGTATTCAAAACCAGCAAAGTTCATGTACAGCATAGACAAGCACTTAATATGCAATCAGTTCAGCATTATTATACATTTGCACCCCACCACAAAATGCCATATATTTACTTCCTGCATTCTTAAATTTACTTTGTGACATTTAGATTGCATGTCTGGAATTATATTTTCAATCAAGAAAATCAGCGCCAATTCATTTTATACACAGACATTGCAAACTAGTGAATTCTATTCTATGGTCATAGAAATTTTAGGGCCTCTATAACATCAAACTTTCTCTCCCTTGGACCCAGCCGAGAGCAAATAATTTCTCGATTAACATTCCAGCATAGTTTCTGCATGATTATAAGAATTGTAACAATATTTGTGCATTGCTTTTATTCATTCTTATGTAAGAATTCTGACCAATCAAGATTTGTATAAAGGTGTTTTCAATTTAATACAAATTTAAGAACCAATGATATTAAACAAGATGTAAATCTATGACAATTTGATTCCAAAAATGATTGATATCGAATCAAAGATTCAAAATACTAACTCTGCAAAGTAATCATCCATCATATCACAATTTGTTGGTTCATGTATTGATTTAATTTTTTCATTGGCCCCAACCTTACACATGATTTTTGTTTGTTAGGGGTGCAAAAGTATAATAGCACCGTCAGTCCATTCATCCATGATCATGATCACCATCACCTATCACTCTTCACGGTGAAGAGAGATGGTCCTACTTCTATTAATTATCATCTATGATATTGAAATGTAAATCTTAACAATATAAGCCATCTTGTTTTAACATAACATTATTTAATTTTAATAGAAGGAATAAAAATTTGAAATTTTAGATTATTATTAATATTATTAATATAGTATTAATAATAATCAACGCAAAATCATGGCACACAGAATATGTTGAATGTGCTGGCTGCAAAAGCCATTGATAAAGTGACCAATTCTTAAAGGACACTTTGAAGCATGACCTTGGGACTTACTTAGCATGAAGTTACTCTTTCTTTTATAGAATTTAATTAGTAATATTATTTATTTAATTAAATCCATTTCCGTTTGAAGATAAAGTTAAAGTAAAAGAATAAAAAATACAACTATTAAAGAGGAAGAGACTCATTAATTTTTCATAGCAAAATCTATTTTGTATCAAATTTCGAGAAGAATACAAAAATAGAAGCTGATGGGAACTTATTTAAATACAAGTAGATTGATTATTAAGAGATGAATAAATCTCCATTTCTAATGAAGAACACAGAATTAAGAGTTGATTTCTATTAAACATTAAAACACAACCCATTTTTAAAAAATATAATGCTCCTAAATAGAAGGACTTTATGAGAATTAACAAAATCTTCAATCATAAAAGCAGATCAAAGAAAACAAACAATCCCAAATCTTTTCATAAGAGGAAAATACAAAATGCTTTTAATAATCTTTTATTCAAATAAAGTCAGTACCACTACACAAAAATATTGTAATAATTTAATTATCTTCTTTGAAGTATGGAAAACCAAAAGTGATAAAAGTACAATGTGTCACCAGTTAACAAGCTTATTGAGAGATCAGTTGCAAATGCCTGCATAAATTGACTGGAAGTACTCAGGAATTTAATTAAAATATTTCTTAATGTTCCATATATACTAATTGCAAAAATCCCAGTATGTAAAAAACATTTTCTTTTAATACATTCTGTTCAATGGATTTTGTTAACCATCACATTTCTCAATTAATAAACAGAAAAAAAAGGTCATTGTTATTACTTAACATTTTAGAAAAATCCATGGAGCATAATAATAAATATATCCATTTATTTAATTAAATTATTTAATTTTTTAAACACTTATTAATTTAATTAAATAAATCTTTTAAAAATAAATTTTTCAACATATTTTTTTTTCTTTTCACAACCCAACAATAAATGTCTACAGTATAAAAAAGCAACTATAAGTTAAAATAATTTAGTTTTATTGCAGGTTATATTTTCTGTTTGAGGGCATAACCTTCTTCTTCTATGAGTCATATCCATTTAGAATGTTGGTGATTATGGCTCTCCACAATTTTCGATCCTTTGTAGCTCTTAATAAATTTTGTCCTTTTATTAGCTCTCCTAAACCCTGTTCTGCAATCTCTTTACAAGCTAGTGAGCTAGGTTACCTGTTGTTTTCCTGTCTCTCTTGCCTTCCTGCATCAAATTTTCCAAGTCCACTTTCCTCACTATGTGCCCTAGAAATTTCAACTATCTCTTTCTGATGTTAAGTATAAGGCTCCTTTAATAAAATTTTAATTGAGTTAATCCTTTTGAGCATTTATTTTTAGAAAAATATAAATATTTTTTGCATCCTAATATTTTACTAAGATTTTATAAAAAATTAAAAAAAATAAAATTTTCTAGAATCTATTTAAATTACAAAAAAATCTTACAAATGAATAAATAATGAAAATTTTATTGAAACCTGATAATTAGCTAATTTTTTATAGATTTTTAAAATCAAAGTGTATTTCATTCGACTATGTTATTTCTACAGGTAAAAAATGTTTTAAAGTATAAAAAACTCTTAAATGACAAGAATCTCTGATTATGTGCACTAGACAATTTTTATATCAGAACTTTCTCCAATCCTTCTTTCAAAGATTATTATGATAAAATCAATGTTTTACAAATTTTGGGATTTTATACACTGTTTTGTTTACAAATGTATATCTCAATATCCGATAATGGCATCCCAAATTTCCAGAAACCGATTCTATAAAGGCAGATAATCTTTAGGAACCTATTCTGCTTATTTTCTTTTCAATCTGAGGATGGAAAGAAATCACTTTAGTATCAAAAAGAATTAAATCATTTTGATAATTTAATAGAAAACATTTATTTATTTAGATATTTCCAGATTAAAATTCTGTTCTCATCATATTTCTGTTCAGAAGTATGATGCTTTTTGACTCTAGTGTCTTCAGCTGTGTTATAGTTTCTTAGCTGTGTTCAAACTATTGCAATCCCAAAGGTCCAATGGAAGACTTATCAAATTTAAGACTAGAAGATTTATCACATTTTTAACTTCAAGATAATTTCTTTTTTCAGAATAAATTGTGCATCACAGAAAACCCTCTTTCAGTCTCCACAGAACTTACAGCAATGGTATTAATTTTATTTTTAGCTATTATTTATTGGCTATTAATATATATAAAGATTTTTTTTTGGCAATCCAACAACGGTTCAGTAAGCTTTTTTAATGGTCAGTTCATACAAGGGTAGGGAGAAACCTTTGCTAATACCTAATATAAATTTCTTCTTTCATTTATGTACCATGTCCCTTCAGGACGTAGATGATCATGGCTCTCCACTTCCCCCATCCCTTGTAATTCTCAATAAGTTTTGTCCTTTTGCTACTTCCGCCATTCACTTGCTTAAGCCTGCTAAGTATATCACATGTTACTTTCCTTTGTCTCTCTTTTCTCTATTTGCCTGAGTATCCAATTCTCAGGCCTTAAACAGTTCATTACGTGTCCCAAAAATTTCAGCTGCCTCTCCAAAATCTCATCATTGCTGACATGTTTGGTCCAGAAAGATATCCTTAGCATCCTTCTGTAAAACCATATTTTTTCATTGCCTCAAATGTCTTCTTCATCTTTGAGGAATTTGTCCAATGTTATTAACTGCCATAAGGAGGACAGATATCACATAGTAGTTCATTCTCTTTTCTTTTTTACCAACAAAATTCCTTCTGTCTAGTAATTTCTGTTAGCTTTTTGGAATGCATCTTTTGCCATACCAATATGTCGAAAAGATCTCAAATTAAACATAAACTGAGTTGTCAGAACACTTTTACACACTTTGCTTGATTTTAGAATCCCCAATTGCAAAATGGGTTCATATTTTTGCTAATAACCGTTTTTTGTCTTCTTGTAGTTTATGTTTAGTCCCTTCTATTGTCTCCTTTGCTTTATTCAAGTAGGATGTAATTTCCTATTTCTGTTATCATGGTTGGGTCATTGCATATCTTATTTTGTTTTTATTGTGGCATAATGATGAATCCTGAAATGTTTCCACTGAAAATAGCTCCATTAATCAGTCTCAAAGTTATTTTCTTAGTTTCTTTATGTCCTTATATTACCTTTAAGCTAAATTGTGAATTTGTTGGCATTCTTCCCTGATAAGACAAAGATTGTTAGAAACTAATGTGGTGACCCTTAAAGATGTGATGATTGTTGACATGTTCACCATAGTCTATGAATATAGAATACAGCGCGCAGTACATAATAAATTATTAAATGAAACAGGTTTAAAGATTAACTAAAAAGTCAGATATTTTACTGAATCTGACTAAATCGCCAATTTTTGTGCAGCTGTTCGTAATTTTTCAGTCTTTGGGGGATCAAAAGGCTGGGAGTGAATATTCGGAAAAAATAGCGCCTTATACAATTTGATTGAATATTTTGAACCTTCTGATTGGTTAACCCTTCTATTGGTGAACTATAAAATGAGTCAGCTCATTTTGAAAAGCTCACTAGAAACCAGGGAAACCTCAAAAAAGAAATAATGATCAGGGTTATCCAACCTTTGATCTATCAGAAAAATACAAGCTTGTTAAAGAGATTATTCAATGTTTCTTTCTGTCCCTTCTTGTTTCCAATATGACATGTGAGTTTCAATTTCTCTTTCCTCATTATGTGTCCCAGAAATGTCAAATGTCTCTTTCTAATTCTAAGTATAAGTGTTCTTTTTGTTTCTATTTTCCTTAAAATTTTCCCATTGAACACATGTTTCATCTATGGTATCCTCAGCATCCTTCTGCAGAAACTGCATCTCTGTTGCTCCAAGTCTCCTCTCCATCTGTGAGGAAACTGTTCAGAATATACTAAGACAAATGCAAAACTGTTAAAATTGTGATAACAATTGATTAACTTTTCTTTGTTTCTAACATACTTTTTTTGGGTTTTAATTACAAATATTTCTTTTTGAAGGCATTTTTTTCTGTTCAAATGAACTTTCAGATTTTTACATTACATTTTGTCTAAAATAAAAACTGAAATTACAATAAATCAACAGTAGTATGTTGTTTACAAGCTTTAGGAAATATTCAAAAGCATAGCAAATGGGTTCCCTATAAATTTATAGAGGAACATTATTTGCCATTTAAACACTCTTTGCTATACAGAAAAAACACACTTTGATAAAGAAAAAAAAAGGTCATTTTTGGATAAGATGGTCACTCTTGATGAAAAATATTATTGCAAAAACTCCAAATGTGGAAAATCATAAACACAGGGTAGCTTTCAACATCACAACCTAAATCTACTAGTAAAGAAATTTTGTATTTGTAGTTAGTTTATTACTGAATATTTATGTTTATCACATTAAGTGATAATTTCTAAATTGCTTGTCATCAAATTCAGCCTAATCTCAAACTCAAAATACTATCAAACAGACAAGTATGGATGTGAGTAAATCATCAATAATTTTTCTACTGTTTAACTCTTTCATGACTAGATTATGCTTCCTTTTTAATTCATCAGATGAACATTTCTCTAGACCTTATGAATTTAAGTGCGGTACTAGATTGGAAACAAGGTCTTATCATTTTATAGTCAAAATGGCTAGATGTAATTGTAAGTTCTATGCTAACAGTTTTTTCTCTCACAATTCTCGCTTATGGAACTCTCTTCCAGCTTCTCTTGCTTCCCAGTCAACTTTGATCTTCAAAAATTTAAATGCAATGTAAATTGTTATCTTGTCTTCTTCATTCCTGTTCTTTTATTGTTCTCTCTCTTCTTAATAATGTTAAATACAAAGAAAAATCTGCAGTCTGAATTGGCTTCAGTCATTTTCTTACAGCCGTAATGTAGCTTCCCTGTGCCTTTTCTATAAATATTTTCGTCATAATTATTGTGATGAACTTTCCCCTATGATACCTAGACTTTATGAATTTAAGTGCAGTACTAGATTAGCGGCAAGGTCTCATCGTCTTATACTTTAAATGGATAGATGTAATAGTAAGTTCTATGCTAATAGTTTCTTTTCTTGTATTTCTTTTCTCTGACTTCCTGCTTTCCAGTCAACTTTGATCTTCAAATATTTTAATGCAATTTCAGTCATTATCTTTTGTCTTCTTAATTTAGATGTTTTTTTTAATATGTTCTCTCACACTCAATGCCCATTCAAATTTGTATATTTATATTGTCTTAATACAATTCAAAAATGATGGAAAAAATTACTCACAACCCAGTTTGAAATGAAATCTACTATTCAAAAGGTGAACTCAATAGTACTATAATGGATTATGACTTTTTAATCAATAATCTAATTTCTTAAAATGCCAGCCACAGTTTGAAAGAATAATTTATCTACTATATATTGGTACATTAAAAGTTTTGCACTATATACCAAGAAGAATTAAAAAAAAAAAAGATGTTTGGTCATTGGGCCAGATTTTGGAAAATGAGACAGCTGATTAATTTTCAACACCTCCTATGTAATGTTTATTAATTTGATCTGAAAATTTAATTGAAAATATTCCCTTAATTTTGTAAGTGAAATTGTCATAAAACTTGTTTTGAAATATCTTTTTTTATTGCATTTTCTTGTTTATTTTTAACAATGACAAATTTATTTGTATTTAATATAAAAGAGATAATTCTAACTAATTTTGAAAAATTAAATTTTAAAAACAAAAAAATTATTAAATACATCTAGTGTAAGATGTATGCAAAATTTCACAGTGGTATTAATTTAATGTTGAATACTCAGTTGAAAATTGTTTTTTGCACATATCATCATCATCATCATCATAGCTATGTTTTTTTGTTTTTTTTTTAGTCAGGACCAAATTTCTTGCAAATAAAAAAAGGTGGGTTTTTGTTTAACATTTTTTAAGTTTACCTCCCCACATATGCCTGTCATTAAAATCAGTTAAAAAACTAGAGTTGTATCCCTAAAATTCTGAAAAACATCTTTCCAAGTCATCAGGGCCCATTCTCTTCCTCTCCTGCCTTCAACCATCACTTCATGGACCTGTTTTGATAAATGAAACTGTGCTCAGAATGCTCAGCCCAAAATAATAAATTCTTAAAAACTTATTATAAGCAAATATATACATATGTCATAGATAAAAAACTAAAATGTTCTATATATAAAATTCTAACTTCCATTAGTCTGTCTGTCCATCACCACACCCTCTAAAATAGCCATACAATGACTGATCGAAACCAACTTTTAGGAGAAGTGCAAACAGGTAAGAGGGTACAAAGTACAGTTGGTTTTACTAGGGTGCATTGCTTAGTACAATAAATTTTCATTAATTTTTTTAGAAAAATTAAAAGTTTTATTATTTAACATACAAAATACTCCCACTATTTTAAAAACAATTTAATGATTAAAATAACAAATACTTATTTAATAAAAATGCAATATTGTTTTTTCATATATTTTCTTTAAGTTTTTTATATACAAGAATCCAGTTTCCAGTTCGCCCTGTGTTTGTGAGAACTATAAACAAATCACAAGGCCAAACACTTCAAAAAGTTGGAATTTGGCTCCAGAAAGAAATATTTATGCATGGCCAGTTGTATGTTGCATGCTCAAGAATAAGAAATCCTAAGAATTTATTCTTCATTGTTAAAAAAGGAAAAAAAGAAATTTTCTTAAAAAATATTGTTTATCATGAAGTCCTATAAAATTAAATTAAAGAAATTATTAAACCATGAAGTAGGGTTTTTGTCAAAGTATTTTTCCAAACAAATCAGTTTATTCAAATTTCATTGAAAAAAATGTTAGCGATAACTTCAACAATACTAAATATTGTGAAAATTGTTAGCAATGTGTTTCAAAAAACTCTAGTTTTATTTGTTAAGGTTTATATGCAAATTTAACTTAAAAATAATTGAATTTAAAAAAAATCTTTATAAAAATCATTATTAATTCAAAGTGGTGTACTCTATTATTGAAGCATTTTCTAAGACAGGGAACATAGAAGAAATATTTATGACTATTTTTTTGACACAGACCTTTTTTTTTTTTTTAAATATAAAAGATAAATATATCTTAATCAAATGATTGTTATTCTGATAGTTAAGATTGGTTCTATAAATATAAAAGGTGGACAAAGTTACTTGCTAAATTTTTATCTGAAATGTTCACTGTATAAAGTTCAATCTATTTTGATCTGAAAATTCCACTGTATAATGTTTAATATATTAAAAAATTTAAGTGCAATATCATTCAATTATTTTGTCTTCTTAATTACTGTTCTTTATTGTTCTCACTCCTTAATAATCTTTTTTCTTTTTTTCTTATTCTTTCATACTCAGTAACCCATTGCATCTTAGTGGTTTGATTGCCTTATTTGAGGTGAATGATTAAAAATATTTATAGTGGAGGACAAAATTTTCACTGTATAATGTTCAACATTTTTGATCTAAAAACACAATTATATAATCCTCAATCTATGTGATCTATGGAGAAACATTGAGTCAAGAACATTGACGAGAAAACAAAATTGCATAGAAAAATAAATATTTGTTGCATAAAATGCCTTTATATCAAAAATAACCTATGTATGTTTTTGAATAAATGTTATTTACATCAAATGTCTTGTCATTAAATTTATAGACTTCATTATAGTCTATTTGTCAAATGGCAACAGAATGGTCAAATATGTTCTTAAATTAAATTATAAGTTATGGAAATCTGGTCAACATAGAATTCTTTTATTGTAAGTTTCATTATAGTTTATCCAATTACATCAACCACAAATCAGCAATGTGCCTGAAATCATAAATAGCTTCTTATCTGTTGTTAGCAGAAAATTTATGTATTTTAGTAACATAAAATCTAATGGAAAACTTTGTTTAATTATTTCCATAAATAATTCAGTGTGATGTGTCAGCATGAATTCAATCAGGATTACTGACAAGTTGTCAAATGTCATTGCCACCATGAAGAAAATGTAAATGACACAAAATATAGCAACTCAGCTGGTAGTGGCTTACCAAAAAAAAGAAAACCAGCCTAAAATGAAAATTCTAAATGGCTGTTTATATGAGAAAACTTTCAAAATGTTTTTTTTTTTTAAATAAATTTTAGTATAACCTAAAGTATAATTAATCAAAGCTGTTTATATGAGCAACTTTGTACTATCCATTTGCTACTCTTACCTGCTGATTTGTTCTAATTCACAGGCAGTTCTGAGATAGTAAAACTTACCCAAAGCATTTAAGCCAGTGGTTGGTTTTCAGGGTTCAATGGGTTAATTCAAATAAAAATTTTATCAAATATAAAAAAGAAGAAATGAAGAAAGGGATTTACTGAAGAAATAAATAATAATTCAATGGTTTTGTGTCTGTATAAAGATGGGTCAAATTCACTGATCATGTTCTGTCAGATGTGAGTATTGATAATTTTGTGCAAATAGAGGACCTACTTGATGGCAAGAATTGCACAGCATAACATGCAATTAGAATAAGGCTGTTTATATGAGCAATTTTGTACTGGCCATTTGCTGCCCTTCACTGTTGATTTGTTTTGTTAGTGAGAAGAGTTGCAAATATGTTTTGTTAACTAGCATTAAGTTCACTGAACCTGTTTAACCATTGAACTATTTCTTGGATTAAAGGTGAAACGTAAGAACAAAGAATTTTTTTACATTAAAGAAAAATTTTTAAAGACAAAAATTTGAGCCATGTTTCAGAACAACAGCTAAAGTGTGATGACTATTTTGATTCCAGTATTCAAAAAAATGTCCAAACAATTATTCAAGTAAGTTGTTTTCTTTGTTTATTAAACTATAAAGTTTATTTCTTGTCTATAAAAAAGATAAAAGTTTTTGATTTTGTTTACCAGTACATAAGCCCTAAGTGACTGAGACAATACATTGTAGGCAGAGTTAATGAATTAGAAGTAGATAGGTTTGCCTATCATTTGGTTCACACTCCCCCTAGTCTTTTAAATAGGACTAGAGTTTTATCCTTGTTTCCTGTGTAGGATTAGGTTTCCAGTTCCTTCTAAAACATTTTTTCTTCTCTCTCACTTCCTGTGAAAATTGCATCTTGGTGGCATTAAAACTTTAACAACAAAATGTGGTGCTGGACAAACCTCAGTGAACCCTTGGGTCTTGTACAGATCAAAAGCACCCCAAAATGATATTTGAAGAACCAAAAAGGAAAAGAAATCCAGGTGGTTTGATAATGCCGTGGGGATTATCATTCATGCTCAAGTGAAGATACTATGCTCTTTCAAGGAAATGTAACAATTAAATATTAATTATAAAGTATTACAAATTGACTATCCTTCATCCAAAATTCCAAAATTCAAAACCCCCCAAAATCTGAAGGTTTTTCAGTTGCTGACATGACACAAATGGAAAATTTCAGAAAGCACTGGGAAGGTTTCTAGGTGATGTACAGTTGTTGTAACTGAACTCATCTACCCTGGTTGGGGGTTTTCCATCCTAGCTATGCAGCCTACATTGGCGCCATTTTTTTGTTAGCAATTATCGTAGCAATACATTCATTTGTGGATTACTTATCGGGTGTTTTGGGCTCAGTAAAGATATTATTCAAAATGTCAAAAAGTCCTGCATTTATATATTTTTTGTAAATAGTGATCATGTTTGTTGTACATGTGCAGAAAGTACAAAATATTATTTTTATGTGAAATCTTAATTTCACCCCTTAAAAATCTGTGTCAGCATTACATGACTAGTGTCATTACCTGTATCTGTATGTAAACAAAATTTATTAAATTTTATGTGGAACTCCCACCCATCAGGTATATGTTATTTATATAAAACTACCTTCAGGATATATGTATTAGCTGTGTTATGAAATATTAAGGGATATTGTGTTTATGCTTGGGTTCCTTTGCCAAGCTGCCCTATTTTATAGATGCTATATACAAATTAAATAGCCTGTATTCTAAAATCTGAAAAAAAAAGAAACCCCTGAAAACCAAAGCTTTTATTTTAATTTAAAAACAATATGTATTCAGCCTCTACTTTTTAAAAAAGATGACGTTGGGAACTTTTGCAAACACCTGGACATTTATTTTTTTGGAAAGATGGAAATAAATTTCTCTTTAGAAACTGATGTCCATGTAAGCTGTTCATGAACAATGAAAATGTGTATTATTAAATGTGGAAAAATGAGTAATTTTTAAGTAAATTTTCATAAGAGCAAAAGTTTCAGAAAACATGTTTTAATACTAATTTTTTTTTTTTTTGCAATTTCAAAAATATTAAGACTGCAATGAATTTTGATCAAGTATAATGCAAAAGAAAAATTGGAATCTGGGTAATCTATGTTTATTTTTATTCTTCTTTTCCATTCATGAAAATTGGACACAAGAATAATTCTTTTACTAATGCAGTCGAAAGGTTTAAAACTGGCATTATTAAAATATTAAACTTTAATCAATGAAATACAGTTGTCTAAAAGAAAAAAACAAAGAAAAAATATTTGAACTAACTTTTATGGGAGAAAATGATACATAAATTTTTATATACTAGAACAATGTTAGGAAAATTAATCACAAAATAGAAAACATGAAACAGGAATTTATTCTATTACCTGTAATAATTGCCATAAGGAATAAATAGAAGAAACCTCAAGTAATTTAAATAAAAGATTATATGAACACAAAAGTAATCTTTTACAAAACAACACACAATACATTAATTACTGGAATGAACATAATTTTGATTTAAAAAATGTTACTTTAATTAAAAAAAGAAAGAAATTTACTAAGATGAAAGTGTATAGAAAGTGCTTTAATCACTAGATCATCCACAGTAAATTTGTATCCAGGTCCTTACAACATTTCACCTTTCTCAGCAGGTCTTCTATTATCACAATGTGGAATATTTAATAAAAAAGTGATAAAACATAAGCAAAAAAGAAAAAGAAAGTAAATTAAATTGGCTAGGCTATATACCCAAACACATATTTCACTCCCCCCCACCTATGGATTAATTAGTAAAACTTGCATCACTAAATCATTGTTATCTCAAAAAAAAAAAGAAAAGAAATTCTTACAGTCTAAAAATATTTTCTGGCTTTAAGTAGTCTGCAGAGTTGATAAGCCATAGAAAATGAATAAAAAAAACAAACACATTTGAAAAAAAAGAAATTTAAAAGATTAAAATTTCAGTGTCCTCTCTCCTACATGTGCAAGTGTAGTTGCATCAATATTTAGTCCAATGAAGTCATAAAGGATGAAACATATCACATGAAAATTTTTTCCACTTTGTCATTAATTTTAATTTTCTTAACTTTTATAAAAAAAAAAAACACATAAAACTAATAAAAAATAAAATAGCTAATAATAATCAAATAATAAATAATAAAAGTGGTTAATTGAAATACTCAAACAATATTAAATTATATTAATGGAAAGAACTGTTGAAATGTTATAAAGTAGCAACAATATCTTAGAATTTCACAAGAAAATGAATTAACTAAGCAAAAGAAATTTGTAATTTGATTAATAAAACATTTTCAGACAATAATCAAAAAGAGCAGACAAAAGACATATAAACGATATAATAAACATATACTTTCCTATTTTTTAAGACTATTATACGCTTAATGTGTTAAGCTTTCCATTCTTTGTTTAAAAAAAAAACAATTAAATCATTTAAAATCAGCAGATGCTTAAAAATAACTCAAGAATTTTGCACCCACTGAGTTTGTATGTTGCATATTATATTTAGGCAAAATGTATCACCTGTTAGCTTTGCCCTGACTAAAACCAAAAGGTGTTAGGGTTTAACATAATTACATGAGTGCAGCTGCTGAAGAACTGAAAAAAATAAAGTGTCAGATATTGAATAAGTTAACTCAGTAATTATAAACAAGCAACATCAACAGATGAATTATTATCCAGTTTTGGAATAGTAGATTATATAACTGAGCTTACTTTTGTTGGTAGAAAGAGCATGGTATGTTTGTGATTGTAAATTTAAGAAAGCTACATCAGTGGTAGAAAGAGAAACACCGTTGGTATGTTTGTGCCTGTAAATTTAAGAATGCTACATCAGTGGTTGAAAGTGAAACAGCATGGTATGTTTGTGCTTGTAAGTTTATGAAAGCTACATCAGTGGTAGAAAGAGTAGGGTATATGCTTGTAAGTCACATCAATGAGTATAGATGAGCATTTGAGAAGAATTTGTTACTGTTTCAGAAAGCAAGATTAACATGAAGAAATGACATAATTCCCAAAATAAAATTCTGTAGAGGACAATAAACCTGTTAAAATAATCTTTCTCCAAAGGACAAACATTTATTCATAAAATATTTTATGATAAAGCAGCAAGATAACAAGTAGAAAAAAAAAAGATAAATGTCTAATTGGTAAAAAATACTATCTAACAGATATAGCATTTTGGATTAGCTAGTTTTATAGAATAAACTCACATTTGAATAATAAGATATTCACCCACACAGATTTGTATACATTTATTTTTTTTTGTCTTATTCATACATATTAAATGCGTGCAAAAGTTTCTATCAGAAACTAGTTTTCCACTGTGTATTGTTTTTAGTTTTCAAAAAATAGTACTATGAATTTTTGTTTATGCTTAATGTGTATACATAATGGTAGACCACTTGCTTTGCATGAGGATGATTACCAAACAGGCTGTGGTCGACTACATGGTTACAGCTCCAACCACCAGTAAACTGATTATACCTGAATGATTGTTTAAAGTCATACATAACTTGTACAACACCATGTGAACCGTCAACATCAAACAGCCTTGATCCATTGACAAGAACCAGACAAGATAATTGAAGACTCTGTGCCACATATGATTCAATTCACTGGTGGTATTATTAATGCCCAAATTATATCACCATATGACCATTGCTGACAGCACCAGGTGTTTCCAAATGGTCCCCCTCCTCTAAGTATTGAAAAGGCTCGACATTGCATTACTCTGATGATCAAATAGTATCAGGTGCCTTCAGTGTTTTTTTTACTATAATCATATATTGTTATTATTATTGGTCCTGGCCTGGCATCTCGGCTTCAGTTACTTTCTCACACCTGTAATGTACCTTCCCTGTGACTTTTCTCTAAAAATTTCATAGTATTTGTTCTGATGAACTTTTCTCTATGACACCTAGACTTTACAAATTTAAGCACAGTACTAGATTGGCAACAAGGTTTTATCATTTTATAGTTGAAATGGCAAGATATAATCATAAGTTCTACGCTAACAATTTTTTCTTTCACACTTCTCTCTTGTAAACAGACTTTCAACATCTAACAAGGCTATTTATATGGAAATGTTAAAATCCATAAAACAAACTCACTGCTATTCCTACTCCTGTACATAACTTATCTAAAACTCTAAATAAACTGATCCAACCATATTTATCTATTAGTTCCACCAATGATGTTCTTGATATATTACATTCTAATAAAGCTAACAATGGTATTGTAGCCTTGTTATATGTTGAAAGTTTGTTTACTAAGGTGTCTGTTAAAAACCCATAGAAATAGTAATATAATCACCTAAAGTTCACACCTCTTAATATTAGACTAAATATTTTACATAAACTCTTACTGTCTTGCACTACACAAGTACCATTTTATGATCACTACTATAATAAAATTTACACAGACTGACAGCAGATTAATAGGCTTGCCTCTGGGTCCTACTTTATCTAATTTCTACATGAACCATGTAGAAAATAATGTCTTTAATAATTTCAACAAAACCTCAATATATGTCAGATATATTGACAAAATTTTCATATTAACAGAAAACAACAATGAATTAAAAAATCCTTAAAGAAACATTTGAAAGTAAGTCAGTTCTATAATTCACTTATGAACTTAACATTAAAAATAGTCATGGGTAAGACGATAAACGATGGCAGTAATTCTCTGACCAGGAGGTTTTGAGGAGTGTAGAATCACTTCTTAGTTCCTATTGTTCCCAGGTTCACCCTGACATAGAATGGTAGCACCAGTTAGGGTCCCAGCTATGGGCAAATAGTGAACTCCCAATGTGGTCAAAAAATGAAAATATAAAAATACATTAGAAAAAATACCAGCAATACAGTTCCATAGTAAAAAAAAAAAAAAAAATTACCAAAGCTCACAAGAAAATAAAATTTCGGCATTGACTGACCCATGAGGAATTGATATACCATTAAACTATAAACCATTAAAAAAAAAAAAAAAGAGTCCCTTTCCTAGATGTTCTAGTAGATGCTAACAATGATTTTATCATTTCAATATATAAAACAAAAAACACTAGAAAAGATCCATGTCTCCTTACTTATAAAAAAGTTATTGATCCTAACAAAACCTTACATTTTATTTTTCTCTATAGGGAACCATATATTGAAGTGTGCTTAAAAGAAAGAAACAAAAAAAATTTCAGTTTGAATGATGTCACCATGAGTGACTTGAAACAGATTCCAGCAAATGTGAGAATGCCAGAATTAACCAAAAACAGTTGCATAAACGTACACAAAAGACAATCCTTGAGAACAAATATAGCAACAATTGAAAGTATTAGGGAAAAATAAATAATCTATATCTATAAAACAGAAAATGTCTGTGTGCATGTGTGTATGCTATTTATGCACGTCCATATTTCTCAGACGATTTTGATGAAATTGTACACACATGTTGCAAATTTACCAAGTAAGTCAAGACCAACTTTTCAATCTCCAGCCTCCCTGGGTTTGGTAGAAAAATC
>CAHIKZ030004275.1:0-37158 GCA_903632075.3 Acanthosepion pharaonis
AATTAGGCAGTTATTTACATATCACTACAATAAGAAAGAACACATGTTATACAATATTAGAGACTGTGTGTGGGTAAAAAACCCACATAACCAATGTACCTCAAGATATCAGTTAGGACATGTCACTGGTATCAGCAGCCCACACACAATTTTGATTAATGGGATGCTGCATCACCTGAAATATCTTTGCCCCAACATGAATTCTATTACATCAGTGAGCAAAACAGGTAGTACATTGAACAGATCCTCTGAAATTGCAAGGGTGATAGGTTTTGGCACATACAATGGCTTTATAAGTGGAGACAACTCTGAACCTGAACCAGACATGCATGACAATGCCTCAGAAAATGAAGTGGTTGTCCCTCTATGATGAAGTAACAGCATGACAAAGACGACACCAAGTTGCCATATCTATGAGCTTGAGATTAGGGAAGAGTATACAGAAGAAAATGGTGACTTACTTTGTTTGTCAAAACATCCCCACATTGCATACTGCTATTATTAAAAAAAAACAAAAAAAAAAAAAACTTTCTTTCTACTCAGATGAGGTCAGTATTATAGTATAGGTTAGTAAGCATGCAAATCTGTTTCACTGATAGATAATTGTAAGCATCACAAAGTCTAGTCAACTACTTAAAAAAACTCCTGTGTTTGTCACCAGTGTGTTATTTTTGTTGTGGCAGCAAGTTGAGTGAAGCTTACAGTTGTTGTGACCTTGTATTCGTTTTTGTATTTCTTATAGAATTTACATGTTCACATATATTTTCTTCAGTTTACATTATTGATTACTTGAATGAGGCAACCACTTCTTTTTGTTAAAATATTACAAACAAAATTTGTTAGGAAATGCTAAAGACATGAGAAAGAAAATGTTTTTACTAAAATTAAATTGGGTGAGCTGATAAAATAACTAATTTTTCCTAGTACTTTTGAAAGTTTAAAAAATTCAGACAATTTGTGTAAAGTTAGTCAGATTATAGAAAATATATGGAAGTTGAGTGTTCCATTAAAAGGCAGGAAGATATAAAAATAAACATGACTGTATATAACATCAGTGTAGAATAATTTGTTTAGTAGTTTTGCCACATACTATAAGTTCAATTTTTATCACGTGCATAATACTTGTGGGCTTTTGCAATACTAAGCTAAGTTTGGCCTTACTGGCTGACCAAGATAGTATAGTTTACACAAGTTGCAAAACTCGATCTAATAATAATGGAACAGTTTGTTAAAAATAAGTGGAAAAGTATGATACAAATAAATTTCATAACCCACCCCTTTTTAATTCATCCAAAGATTACTTTTTATAACATAAAATAATAAAAATAAAAAAATAAAGACCAATTTATCATAAAGAATACATCAGTATCTGCTTGTTTGAAATGTCTAATTAATATAATTCTTTTAAGTACTATCAAATTTATACATTATTGAACACAAACTGGTTTGTCTTAAATTTATGATTTTAACTTTAAGAAATATGTCTCAATAAGCAAGTTAATAACAGTAAAATTTTGTTTTTAAGCCAGATTTATTGGAGTCAAGTTGAATAACATGAACTAATAAAACACGTTTTTTTTTAAATTCCATCTTCACATTTTTATTTACAAGATCAATATATGAAAATAATTTTAATTATTTTTTTAAAATTCAGCAGTACCTTTCAAACCAATTGAAAAATAAAAATAAAAAAAATCAATTCAGTTTAGTTTACCAGAATTTGTTTTAGTTAATATTTGCACAAATGGAATCAAGTTGGGGAAAATTTACTAAATTCCTTGCTTAATTATACGAGAAAAAAGAATAATAGCAATTAAGTTTTCAAAACAGTTAAATGTTTCATAAAACAAATAAAATTTTTTTGGCAAGCAGTTTTTATGAACAAGAAAAAACATTTAATATTTTGAGAATTTTTTAATTTATACTATAGGCTAAATGCTTTGGTATCACCCTCTGGATTAATAAATTTCATACCTTCTTTGGTTTAATTAACTCCCAATAAGCAAGAATACTGAAACTATTTAACCCATTAATGCATGGCGTTCATTTCTTTTTTTTTTTTTTAGAGAGGGCATTACCTAAAATTTAAAATCGACCAGCCTTAAGATTACCATAAGCCAGCATGTTGAATTAGTTGCAGTAATGGGTTGATTTCATTATTATTCTTATTGAATATATGACAAAATCCTTCAAGTGTGATGGTAAATTAGTTTTGAAAAATATATACAACCTTATGGAAAATATTACCCATAATATTTTCTTTACTATGACTGCCTTCTTATCCTGAATCATCCCCACTTCAGACCATCCAGAGAATGAGTCTACTAAAATTAAAAATAATCCTATGCCTTTAACATGCACATGATCCCTCTTTTTTAATTTGTTTAAAACATAATCTGTTTTTAGTTTTAAATCTTTACTGGAAACACCGATTCATATATCATCTTGATAAACAATCATATTCTTAACATCACCAGTTAGTATATTTTCAGTTGCTCTCTGAAAAATAGCACTTGCTGTCTTTACATCATAAGGCATATAATTCCATCTGAGTAAACCTATCAGAGTTAATGGTAGTAACTACTTTAAATTTGTTATCAATTCCTATCAGGTTATAGGCAGATTTTAAGTCAATTTTGGTAAAGTATTTAATTCCCAACAATGTGAGAGTAGCAGTTTCAATGTTTGGAATAGGGAATGAATCTGAACATATTTTGTGGTTTACACCTATTTTGTAATTCCCAGTATCCTTAAATCTCCATCTGGTTTTCCTAAAACAACAATGGGTGAGGCCCAATTACTACCACCAGAGAGAACATGCCCTAAAATTCATTGATCAACCATTGTTTTTTGTTGAGCATCTACTGAATATAGAATGTAAATGATCAGTTTGCAAGGTTCAAAGTAAGTGGGGTGACTATTTCCCTTTAGTTCAATTCATGCTTTGTAACCTTTTAATATTCCTGTATCAATACTTTATGAGTTTTAACTGGATCTGTACTTTCTAGTGATGAAAAATAAATCCTTGTCTCAAGATTTTGGCTTGTAATGAGGTATTTGCAAATTAAAGTATGCTACTGCATTAAGATAACACCCGTAATTGCAATTTATTTGGTTGTTCTCACAACACAAATAATCACGTACAATTACAAAAGTCACTATTCAAGAATACTGTGAAATAATTCATTATTTCAATCTGAATAGGAATCCCAAATAAATAAGATTCATTTAGGAAAAAATATAACTGGAAGATGGATTCAAGATTTGTGTAAAAATATTAAAATCCCCCAAAAATATTTCTGCAACTGATAACAAAATGTTTGTACTGAAACTAAATCAGTCAACAGTGAATGAGCACAACTACTTGGTTTTGTGTTTTATTCATAACAGAATTATAGATCAATTCTTGGGCTGTAAAAATATTTCCTTAAAAACTAGGTGCAGATATATTTAAAATTTAGGTTGTTTCTCTTAAAAGAAATGTTTAATGCATAAATGGCATAGAATTATGGAGAAATGACAGCCCTTAATAACTGGTTCATCAAAAAGGTTTACAATTTTGATCAATTGCATGGGACTATGTACAGATGGTGACCCATATCATGCATATGAATTGAAAGAAATGATGTTTGATGTTTTTAAGAAAAAAATGAATCATGATTTAATCTAATACAAACTTTGATGCACCAAATTGGCATACATTTCTGACATATTTGAACATTTAAACTCCAACATACAAAGGAAGGGGAGAAAATATCTCAAAATCTCCAGATAAAATTTGCATAATAGCAAAAAATTGATCTGGGAAGATGAAAATGTTCAAATGTTTTCCAAAACTAATGATTATCACTTAAAATGTGATATTAGTTTTATGCTATGTTAATCAATGCATAGGAAACAAGGAATTGGACCAGAGGTCTACTCACCCATATTTTGTGAGTATCAATCTGAGCAGACCTTCCTTAGTCAAATTGTCTCCTCCCTCCATTCATATTACTAAAATACCTAGCAATTTATTTTCTTGTCTTTGTTCTGTTTGTTGTAGTGATTCTATACCCTCTTAGTTGTTAGACTGTCTGTGTAGCAAAGAATAACAAAGACACAAAAGCACACACTCAACCATGTCTACTCTATTTTTATTATTAATCTTTATTCACTTTCCCCTTTATAAAAAACAGTAATGCATCATTAACAGCTTCATATTGCTACTTAGTTTATCTTTTACTTCAATTCTCTACACAAGTAATTTGCTTTCTACAAGACTTCTTCTTATCCTTCACCTAATGCATTAGCATACAGTTATTATAATATTGTGGGGTAGCTTATTGGCTTTAGAGCCCTATTAACAATTAACATTCTCCCTAGGAACAACAAAGTAAAATGGTCTAGCTGAGCAGGTATTTGGTCAGAGGCAGACAATAGCCTGTCTAATGGTAATCTTACTCTTTTCTCTAGGCTAAGACAAATGACTGTGTTTGGTCTTTGTATTTATGAGAACATGTTTCTTTCTGATGTCATGTTACAAAATCTATTTACATATTTGTATAGTAACAGGGTTAGAAGAACTAATTCATTGATTTCATTCTCCAGTCAAATACCAAAGTGGTGTACCAAATTCTTGCTCAAATTTCACCTTGTAGACAATCAAGGCAGAATTGAAAAATAACAAAATTCCTTAACTGAATTTTGGCCAACATTATTCCAAACAGAAATCTTAGTTCAAGTGTCATTTTTATAACAGCAAGTGGGGATGAGACATGGCTGCTCCTTCAAACTCAAGCAATTCCAGATACCAATTGAACTTATTATAATTAAATGATTTTCATAATTAGCATTTTTAACCTTATTTACTATTGCGGTTGGTGCTTATCTTGGGTATTTTTAATGCAAAGCTTTTCACCATTCTCCCTTGAGAATTTAATACAATTTTTCATATCATCAAACATTTAACATTGCTTGAAGAGAGCACATGAATACTTAACCAAATGTCCAAATAAAAGAGCATGATGAGATATTAATTGCATTTTTTCATCTATAACAAACAACTTTTTACTGATTGAAGTAAAAGAAACTTTTTACGGATTGAAGTAAGAAGTAATTTGAGTTTATTAATACAAAGAATGAATGAGAAAATAGTTTCTGAATTTACATTTATAAGAAACATGTCAATATAGCTGGAAAACAAATAGTGGATCAGTTTGATAAGGTCAAATTGGTAGCTGATCTCAAAAGTGATGTAAAATCCATTGTTAACTGGGGCAATGAAAGGCTTGTTAGTTTTAATGTCTCCAAAATAAAACTGCTTTCTATTAATCATCTGAGAGACCCCGTTTCTGCCTTCCATCAGCATGGCTGATGCTAACTTCCATTAGAGTGACTTCTTGTACCTTCTCGGGTTAATGTTCTCTGTTGAAATGAAGTGGAAAGATTATATTGAATCATTTGATAGCTCTGCTGCTAGGAAAGTTGATTCATTATGTCATGCTAGATATGTTTTTTTCTCTCCAGAATCTATCTTACATATTTATAAGTCTACCATTCATCCATGTTTTGAATATTTGTGCCATATATGGTCTGGTGTTCCTGCTATATACTTAAAGAGTCTTGATAAAATCCAAAGAATCTGCAATGTTCTTAGTCCTGACATCTCAGCTTCAGTCACTTTCCCACTACTGTAATGTACTTTCATGGTAATTGCTTGGATGAACTTTGCTTTCTGGTACATAGACTTTATAAATTTAAGCATAGTACTAGGTTGACAACATAGTCCCCTCATTTTACAACTGAATTGGCTAGATGCAACTGCAAGTTCTATATGCTGACAGTTTCTTTTCTCCCCACTTGTGGAACTCTCTTCTGAATCCATGCTTTCCAGTCAACTTTGACCTTCAAAAATTTAAATGGAATGTCAATCGTTATTTACTGTCTTTGTGATTCCACTTTTATTGTTCTCTTTCATTAATATTTTCTTTTTCTTACTCTTTCACACTCAGTGACCTCTTTTATCTTATTGGCTTTATTGATTTGCAGTGATTAAAAAAAAGCTAAAATTAAAAATAATTCTGTAGTTTTCTATTGCGTACACTGTTGGATTTTCAACTATGAGAAATTTAAAAATACTGAACAAGGAAGTTTAAAATGCAGATATCTTTCAAACATTCCACTAAATACTCAAAAATTGTTCTTCACATTTAATGCATATAATTAATATGTAAAATTATTTTGTTGTTTAACTAATCAAAACATATAATAATGATACTTAATTATCCTTTCTTTAGTTATTAATTACTTTTTCATTGAATTAAAAAGAAATACAATAAATTTAAATAAAAATAATTTGTTAAATGAAATGTTATGGTATCACATGAACTTTCAACTATTGTAAATGAATAATTTCTACTTGGAAATCTTTAAAAAATAGTTTGGCAAAAATAATAGTCTTTTATTTAGATTCAAATTTAATTAGTTCATGTTTTCCCAATTAAAATTATCTAAAACTAAATTTATCAGGAATGGGCAAAACAAACTTTAAAATTAATAAAAGATTTTATGTATCATGAAATGTAGAACAAGAAAATCCATTCATTTTTTTCATATAAAACATCTATCAAATTTTAATTTTTACAAATACAAAAGCTTCATACATGTCAAATTTGAGATGACAATGAAAAAGAAAGCAGGTTACATGACAATGTGATTTGTGTTACTGTTAGCATGTGCAAACATAGCATTGCACATCTTGTCAGTGCCCCAAAAAATCACTTATCCACTTACGTGATGCACTACTGAAAGTAGTTCCAATAAAAGCTAACAGATTCGGCAGTTTGACTATATTTTAATTTCTTTCGAACGAAGTTACAATATATCATTCTGCTAACACTGTATGTTTACAAGTAACTTCGCTAGTGCTATGTTTTCGTCCATCCCGACCTCATAACACACTTTTTTTTTGTCTGTGCAGACAATTTGATAAGAAAAAAAGCCATTGGTGCAACAAAAGCAATGGAGTAATAATAATTCATAGAGGCAATTTGTGAATCAAACTATTATTTTTTTATATCAAATCTAGGTTAGTAAACACGAAACAGTTAAAGCAGAATTTCTGCTAATTAGTTTTTTTTCTACGTTACCCGCAGAACAGTAGCCATCATTGTCTTTTAGTCTGATTAACTACAAGTAGTGCATGCACTTGTGTGCAACACATCGAGAATTGTGCATACTTGAGAACGGTATAGAAGATAGAGTTGGTTTCACTATTGCACTGTTAAATTTTTTAAAGTATTTAGATATTTTTTAAATTGCACCAAATTACTGACTTTTACTTTCATTCAAATGTACAGTTCAGTACAATACGCGTTTCGACTTTCGAAAGTAACTTTATGTTTGACCGAGAAAATTTGGGACTGATTTTGTAATATTACTGCACAAGCAAAAAGTTATGAATGATTTGTAATGTCAATGGATAGCTTCATTTGTTTTATAATTTTATTTCTTAATGAATGCTTCTATATACTCATTTAGGTTTTTTTTTAAAGCAATCAGTTGAAATATCTGATGAGCAAATCAAATAACATCTGTGAAACTAAGCCGGAACATTTTTCGCTCTTTTTATTTATTTTAATTTCATCTTATTTATTTTTACTATAAGAAAACACTTAATTATTTATGCACTATTCTTGAAAAAAGAATTTAAAAAAGGTCTTTTAGACTTTAATTTACTACAAACTTTGCGCTATAATTGTTAGACATGATTATTACAACTTTGTTCATAAGCCCAAAAAATAACGTTATTTCCTCAAAAAAAGAAAAAACTAAAAAATGATACAGTTATGTGTGAATTCAAGTTTAAAATATTTTCTGCACAGTTGAATTATCTGCAGATTGTTACACTTTTATAAATAATACTTTTTCTTAGATTGAAATTCATTGAGAAAGAAAGAGTAATAATCAGAAAATGTATTGCTTTCAAGACAACAAAAACACTTTCTTTATGAAACAAGACTTTGAATACATAATTTACAACACTTAGATAATAAATAAATTTAAATACATAACAAACTATACAAATTACTGGTAATTTCTCACGAAAAACAAATGTCTCAACTCAATGTTTTAAATTTTCAAAATTCACATTAATAATCATAAAATAAAAATTAATTAAAGTTGCATTATGGCTAAGACCATGAGAACCATTGAAAATTGTAGAATCATCAAAAATCAAAATGATTCCAAAGATTTAAATTCAAGTTATCCAATACGGGAATTACATAAGCTTTCTTCATTTTCAATAAGAATGGTTAAGCATCGTAAGATTGTTTAAAAAATCAAACAAAATTGCGGACATTGCAACATTGAGATGAATTTTCAAAAACGTTGTGGTTTGAAATTTTTTTTTTTATGTAAGCGAAGCATTCGAAAGTAATTTAACATGAGAAAGTACAAGATTGCCAATGAAAAATGAAAAAAAATGCAATTAAAAAAATTAACTTATAGAATTTTCTCAAAGGTGACAAATAACCAGATTTTTGTTAAAAAAAAAAGAAATAAGGAAAACGGTACATCATAAAAATAAAATTAAAAAATTTACTTAAAGACTAAAAAGAGCCATAAATGTCAAAACAAAAAGTGTCGCTAAAGAAAAAGTTGATATCTTCGAGTTTAGCGTCCGAAACAGTTCCCATGTGTATACTGTGTAGTGTAGTGTACTACTACACGTACTATAGTGAGTGTACTGTACAGTGCACAGTAACGGTGAAGAAAAATAAACAATTCTAGCTTTAAAAAAAAAATTATACGTAAAAAATGTTAAAATTATGAAATTCTCAATGTATCCGGGTTGTAAGAAGGGGTAGGAGGTGAATGTCGTTGTAGTTAAAACTGCAAAAACATCAAGTAAATAACAAGGCTACAGTACACAATTCTATAACACTAAAATGCGTAAAAAAAATATGTAAATTACTTTTAGGTCACAGAATTTTATTAAGGACCAAATAAGAAAACAAGTTGAACAGTGGAATAATATTTTCCATTAAGTTCAGATTTAGACAATAACATCAATTATTAAATTCCTAAAAAAGGAATGATACAACAAAAAATAATGATTTTTTTTTTTTTACAGAATTCACCTGAAAACAAAAACCATATACTTTTTACTTTATGCAATGTAAAACGAATGAAATTCCTACGCCATAACAATGTCTCTTTATTTCTAAACCTGCATGATTTTATTCATTGCATTTTATTTTTAAGTTTTAACTTCTTTCAATAAAACAAAACTTAGTTTATTCTTTTTTAGTGATGACCGAGATGTGCTCTCTTGCTTTGTTGTATCAATCAAGTCATTTTGGATAATTTTTATTCATATATGCCTGCTGAGAGATAAATAAAATAACAATGAAAAAAGCGTAGGCAGCTAAAATTTTGCACATAAGAAAATGGGCACCGTGGAAAAATTAAAATTTAAAAAGAATAATATTGGATGATTTAAAAACTAATAATTTCCCGACACTCGTCGGGTCTGAACTAAAAAGTGTTTTTACTTTAATTAATTAATATTCAATCCGATGAAATAAATGAATAAAAAGATGCAACAGTCTACTCTAACTTTAAGAATAAGATTGATAAGAAAAAAAGCGATTTTTCTAAGTAACGAACGAATAAATCTTTGAATTAAAAAAAAAAAAAAAAATCAAAATTAAAAACATTGAATAGTAATAATAACTAAAACTTTTTAGAATTCTATTCGTTCGTTCATTCATTAACCATTACATTTACAGATCACCTTTTCCAATTTTCAAAAGTAAAACATGTACAAATAAATAAATGAAATCTCAGTTCTAGTATTTCTGATTAAAGAAAGAAAAATTAACTCATTCATTAGAAGAATAACTGATCATCATAAAAAGAGACAGCTTAGTCTCCGGACTGATCGACTAGTTAGTTCCTGATAAAAGGAAAAACCGATATATATTCGAAACTACGAGAACACCTGACCGCGAGTGTAGATATTATTGAAATTTTTGTCATTAACTTCGTAAAATATAAAATTTTCAACTGCGAACATTAAAAAATGCAGCACAATACGGAAGATCGTAACAATTTTTTTTAAATAACTTTTTAATAAGTCTTAACTTAAGTTCTTAACTAAACAAGAAGAGTAAAAAACTAAACATAACTTTTTTATCATTTTAATTTTAAGCTTTTTTGTTGTTGTTGTTGTAATTATAGTCACACGATTAACGATATCAAAGAATTAGTATAGAAAAAAATGTCCCTATGAAAGATTATGACTAATTAGAAGAGATATTTAATTTAATTTATTCACTTTGTGATCTGGATTTTTTTAGTTTCGCTAAAACTACAAGTTATCACAAAACAGCGGAGAGCTTATGATTAGATAAATCTTGGTATTCGCTCGCCTTTCTTGTTTCATCATAACATTCTTTAAAGACAAAGCTTCTAAACATGAATAAACTTTTTTAGTTATGGATACACAAACAAAATATTAAAATAAAATTTAACAGCAATAATACTTTCTTTTTTGCTTGTCTTCTCGGAGAAGAGACTCAGTATTGTAACGAATTTTGTTAATGAATTATGTTTAAGAGCAGAACGAAAACAATAGCGAATGAAAATAAAAACATGTGGAAGGAAGAAAGTCATTGAACATTTGAAACTCAAGTTCTTGGTTGCTTTTTCTGTAATTTTTATTCTCTCGAAAGAAAGAAAAAAAACAGAACAGTACGAGAATCTCAGAATATATATCTTTCGCTGAAGAAAAATTTGCTAATTTTTAATTTTAATTAATTGTATGTGTAAGTATAAATAATTTTAGATAAAGAAAATAATGTCTGGTAACTTGAAAAACAATAACTTTAAAACTGAATTTTTGTGAACCGTGTGTACTCAAAAGTAAACAAATTCACGAGCTGATAATATTTCTTCATCGCTATTATTGTACAATAATGCAAAGCAAAACAATGATATTCTCTAGAAAAATCAGAGGTTCGAATAAGAACCAACTTTCTTTTTTTTTAAGATGCAAACTTAAAGTGAACTATGAAATGGACCAAATACAGCTTCTACGTATTTAAAATTCAGTTCACTCACTAACTAATAATAAAAAAAAGCAAGTACACATGATTAGTGGGTACATTTATTAAAGTTTGCAGGCGCACCAAATAATAAGATTCATTCGAATATATACATCTTTTTAAAAAGTAAACACCCATCACACTGGTTAGTATTCAAATTGTTGAAAAAAGAAAAAACCCATAACTTTTTTTTTATGTTTCAACCAGTATTTATTGAATTTTGTCAAAATCGAAACACGTGCAGACTAACATGTGGAACATGACCACTAACTGGCGAAATATAAAAGAACAAAATTCTATTAAAACATTTTAAATATTGGATTTCTCTTAAAAGTTAAAAAAAAAACAAACAAACAAAAAAACGTATGTCATACCGGGTGAATAAATGGTCTGGAATACTAGAAAAAGCTATTATTAATTATCGCATCCGTGAAGTATAAATTTTCCGTTTTTTCCTTGATTAATTACCGAGTCGACTGACAATAATCTCGATGTACTTTTTTTTTTAACGAGATTGCCAAAGGATCCCTTTTAACACATATACAAACCAGTCTAAAACAAAATAAATGCATGATTCTGGGAATATTCTAGGTCCAAGTAATAAATCCGATCAAACCTGCTGAGCAACGAAATTGTTTACAAACAAATCTGAAATGCCACTGAACTAAGGAAACAAAATATACCAGTTTATCTTTACAATTACGAATAAAATGCAAATGAAGAGAAAGTAATGACTGACCTTTAGTTTAGCTTCCTCTTCTTTAAAATCCGTAACTTTATTACTATCCTGATCAGTCATTAGCCACAAGTTCGAACATTTTACAACACATTTCTGAATATAAATTTTTACAATTATCACAACTCAGTGAATAAAGTGGAGCTGCTGCTGCTGCTGCCAACATTGTATTTATAGGCAGCTTCCTATGACGTCATGTATTATTTTTAGGTGAAAGCGGGTCAAGGATTTCCCCTTATGGTCCAGAAAAAAAGATAAATCAATAGAAATCTTTTACATATCATTCATTTTTTTTCTTTTTCGAAGGTGTTACATTTGTTATATATTTTGTTAGATTACACTTCATGTTGTTAGAAATCTAAAATGAATTTTCGAAAAAAAATATCAACAGTTGTACTATCTGCGAACGGGAACTAACATTTTTTTTGTTCTTGCTAGAGAACAATGTTTTGTTCAGTGGCTCCGCTAATTTGTCAATTTTTTAAAAATTTTGGTCCCAGCCTTACTTTATCTGATTTCTTTGAATGAAAAACTATTATTCACACATAGTTCTTGGTAGGTTGGATTGGTTAGCTAGAAGACGGCGGTAACGTTATTTCTGGCTTCACTTTTTTCTTTTTTTTTTTTAGCTTAGACTCAGTGCACCTTTCTATTTTTTACTTGAAAATTGAAATACACACCTTTTATTTTTTATATCTTTTATCCAATTTTTCATCAGAGCAACAAGAAATTTATTTTACATAAAAAACTATGTAAAAAATAAGAATAAATGTTATTAATGAATTGAGAACTTTTTTTATATGTAACTTGGTATTTAGAAACTTTTTTTACTCGCAAAATTGAAGTAATATTTCTTCGCTTTTTGGCGGGAATTAACTAATGACTAATTCCAAGGTACGTTCCCTGCAAGCAGCGCCTCTCATTCAAGTGTTTTTAGTTTAACTGATGCGCCCCAAAGGAGAAGTGCCCTTTGGTCCCATGCATGCATGAGAAAATTAAACTCCAAATTTAAACACGGTATTTCTTCTTTACATTTCTTTATAAAAAAAAAAAAGGTCCGAAAAACACTTTAAAAAATTTAAATGTCTTGTTTAAAGTTAAATTGTGGTTTTATTTGTAAGAAGTAGCCTAATTACCCTTAGATTATTTTTTTTATTTTTACACAACCAAAAATTTTAAAAAAATCTCTCGTTTAGTTTTCGCCGCCGACAGAAGAGAAAAACCCTCTAAAAATCTCTTAGAAATCCAATATCTCTTCCAGGCATATATTTCGAAATAAAACAATAACTTTAAAGATTAATTAATTAGATTAAAAAAAAATATTACGTACTTTTTTAATATAATAAAAAATACATTTTCCTCAGTAGGCTTCCGCTTATGTTCTCACTTGTCAACTCGTTCAAAGATCTTACAACCGCGCTCCTACTTAGAAAATCTCGATCCATAATCAAAAATATTTAGATACCCCATGAAATTGGAAATTTTGTGAAAATATTTTTCAGGTTAGTTACAATTTCTTAATGAAGTGATTTCTTTATATTGATAGTTTAACATCAATGACAATAAAAACTTTATTAAACAGACAAAAAAAATTATTATAATATACATTATGAATAGAAAAAATCAAAACGTTCAATAATTTAATTTTTTTTCATTATTTTATATATCAAAGGACATAATTCAAATTTTTATTTTTGAACATCAATAGAATAAGAAAGTCAGTTGTAAAATAAAAAAAAATATTATTGGGCTTGTTGTAAGATATGTTGGCTAGGGTCACCGTGAAATGTAATAGCAATCAAGAAGGAAAGCTGTGTTCTTATAAACAACACTCCACGTGAAATATGCACAGAATATATGAGAGAAATAAGTCAAGCTCCGTGAACATTTAACAACAATATACAAGCATCAACAATAAGCATGAAAAAGTTACTTCCCTTTTGTCTGTAACAAAAAGGGTGAATGCAGTTGAGTTACAATATTAAATGTTAATTAATTATAAAGTTCAATTAATGTTCTTAGCTCAATGAAGAATAATTCCACAGTCTGTCTGTGAGGGTGAAAAGATGGAATGTGCACAAGTGATATTAATAGAAGTTAATAAGATTACTCGAATGAGTAATATCTAAGAATTAAAAATTAAAATGTTATAAGTAATATAGCGCCGTGCCGTACATTCAGAGAATTGAACCGCTACCAATGTTGGCTAACAGAGAGAGAGTTTATATAGGTATGCATAGGCTTAAGTGAGCTTGGCGCCAAAAAATATTAGAAAGATACTAAAATACGCGATTGGCCAGGAAATGGACCAATCCGTAATTTAGAGAAAAGTTCAAATAATGTGCGATGGCAAAATTGTCATATAGTAAGTATCATATATTTATGAACCAATGACATTAAAGAAAGCAGAGGTGTGGCACATGTAAGTGATCACCACAGGCTCGTCCATTAGCCCAATCTTACCTTCTTCGAGTAATGCACTATTCCAACTTTCATTCGTAAATCTAGCCCTCTGATTGGTTCATTTCTACCAATCAGGTCGAGAGTTCATGCACTTCGAAGTTTGGCACAAAATCGCTCTGGAGCCACCCCATGTGATCATGACCTCTTAAAAAGAACACAAAGCACGTGTGACCACGCAGAAGAGAGGCAGACGCCGACGGAGACGCAGACCTGAGCAGCTCTGCAACAGACCATTTTTCGACCGCTTACTCAAGCTTAAAAATGTGACGACTACAATTCACCGTTTCGCTAATCGAGACGACAAATCTTTCCCGTTCAATATCTTCTACGAACTTCTTCGTCATTGGGAACACGCTAAGCACAATACACGTACGTAGGCACACTCACCACAACACAACACACACACACACACACAATATTCACCACACACACTCTGTCAATGTAACTGTCCATGTAACTTGTAACCTTTCTTGTTATTAATACATATATTTGTTTACATATATTTATCAGTCTTGTGTTTGTTTTCTTTGCCTTCTTTGGACTTAATTAAAGCCCAACTTTCTCATGTAGTTGGACCGGCTAGCAGGAAAATCTTAACTCACGTGTCTTCTTCGACTTATACTCAACAACATCGCCGACACGATTCTTCTAATGGTAACCCCGACGTGCGAAACTACATAATGGTAACCTCGCCGATACGGTCCCCTACAATATAATTATTTTAAAAAAATGTTCAAAATCGAAAATGGGATTGAACTTTACTTTTTTCCGTTCTTCAAACTCACATCTTAATTGCTGGTGTTCCCAGGTCCACCCTGACCCGGGGTTGTAGCACCTGTTAGGGTCCCAACTATGGGTAGTTTGTGGCGGACTTAACCACATTTTTAACTTAGATTAGGAAGCCAAACTGACGTGAAGAAAAAGAGGATAAGCCAAAGACATCATTACACATAAAATTTGTATTTAACAAGATGTATAAACAAGGATGTGAAAGAAAAGCATGCATTGAGTAAAACAAGAGTTGTCTCTCTTTAACTATCAAATGTTCTAAAGTTCACTGAAAGAAATAAGGTTGTAAAAGTTTCTGATAATAAATGTTTTCAACAGTTTTGCTGTGTAAGAAAAAAGATTATGTGAGTATAGGGAATATTCAGCATGTGAGTGGTGGTATGAGTGAGAAGATTGGTGCATGGTTTCAACTGTCGTGGATTCCTGTAGCAGCTGAAATCTCATTATATTTATTGTACGTAAAATGTACAAATGCGGCACAAGGCCAAAAAAGGGGAAATGGGGAAAAGGACGGTCATCAACTGTCTTAAGATTAAACTTAGCTAGTCACAATCACTGACCCAGGCATACAAACAATATTCCTTTCACCAAAACAACGCATTCTTACTTACCATTCTTACTTCAACCACCATAATGCTCTATGAAATCCTAAACTAGTCCCCATATTTACAATTCATTGTCTGTGGGGGGGGGGGAATAAAAATAACAATTTAAAAATCTAAAATCCCCAATGATTATTTACATATATGTACAAAACTATATACAAGAAACTAAACAAAAATTTTGTTAGTAGTAACCCCCCCCAGCCCTAACTGTGGCAGAAATATCAGTTAACTGGACGAAATCAATGCGGGACTTTAGAAATATAAAACATTCGTACAAGCCTTGCGCTCACTATAAACACAAACTCATTCAAACGCAACAACAAATACGAAAGACACACTCGAAACGAAAGGCCCCCCGCACCCACCAGAGATCTGATAGCACAAACCTAACCACCTAACGATGGGAGTGATGTGGAATTAAACAAAAGAAAAAAATAGGGCTAGAAATAAAAACTATAAATAAAAATAAATAAAATCCCTAGCTAAGTTAATTTGAAAATAAAAGGAAAAAGAAAACTAAAACAAAACCGACCTAAACTAACCTGTACACGGGAAGGGTTGCCAATGTTCAAACCAGCAATCCCAAAATTCTTAATGCCTAACCGGCATCAAAATGCCACTTTCACTCGGCAGAGACGCGCAAGACTCACCCATCGTTCGCCGAATTCCAATGGATGGAGCCGTTTCCTTTCCGTCCTGATCTTGACTTTAAGCTGATGCTTAAAGAACAAGATCAGTTAGGAAGAGGTAAACTTCTCGCGCCTATGAAGTTCCTCCTGTCGCGTCGTCCATATCACGAATCGCATAACCCCCAGTAAGCATAGGAACACATAGTGCTCAACCTTAGTTAACGGCGGTACTATATTGCTACAGACGGAACTGGTCTCGAGAACAAAAAAATTTTCCGCGCAGCATGCGAACCATGATGTCTTCAACAAACTTGCACAACGGAGCTACGACACTACACTGAAAAAAGGTGTGACCCAGGGTCTCCCCCTCCTCACTGCAGCGAACACAGTTTGGTGACTTTATCAAAATCGCCGCACAAAGTCTTTTGGCGACCCAGAGGGCCCCTCGAATCATCAGCCAGGTGAGTGATGCCTCAGTCAGTGAGACATTTCAGCCCGGGTGCCCAAGGCCATATGCAGCGAGCCTCCCGCTTCGTCAGACCGAGCTCGCCCATCAAGGCATACTGAACGCCCCCCCCTAACTAACACCTGATATAATGCCTTACGGGACAACGGCTGGACGTCGGAGAGGCCATCCTTCGCTCGTAAGAGTCGCTTGAGGGCAAGCCGACATTCACGATAAAAAGAGCCCTCGCCTTAGGGCGTACGGCTCTCAAGGATGGAAAATTTTTACGGGCGTCTTCCTTCCAGAATTCGCCGTTCTCATCCAATTGCATACACATCCGGTCTAGATAAGCAATACGAAGCGTATGTCGACGAGTCTCAACGCAAGGCACCTCCAGACCGCCATCAGACGGATGGAGGTAACAGATCTCCCGACTAGCCATGGCGGCCTTGCCTCCCCACAAGAAGGAGAACTAGAGCCTTACAAACGCCAATAAAGTGTCAAACGGGAGTGGAAGCACGGAGAGTCGGTAAAGGAGAATCAGGTAGATGTGCGGAAAGAAGATTCCCCCGAGTCCACAGACGAACTGCGACCTCGGCCTTCTCTCGCACCTTCGACCAATTCATTTCCAACAGGAGGTCGGGACCGAACCAGACGCCTAGTATCTTGACCAGCCCATCCGTCCAATGGAAAGGGTCCGGGAAGAGAAATTCCCTTCCACGAACCCAACCGCAAGCCAACAGACTTATCGCGGTTGATCTTGGCCCCTGTCACCATCTCATAACAACTGATTTCTTTGCTGACTTCGTCAATCTCGGCTCTGCTCGACACAAGAACCGAAACGTCATCAGCATAGGCGGAGTACCTGGCCGAGGTGGTAGCACCAGGTAAGGAAATTCCGCGAAGGACCGGATTCGTCTTCAACTCAAAGGTTCCAGCGCAAGAACGTACAGCAATGGAGACAGCGGACAACCTTGACGAATGGAGCGAGACAAAATGAAAGGTTTCGATTTTACCCCATTTACTTCTACTAGCGCACCAGGGGACGCATACAGAAGTCGGATCCAAGTGCGAAAGTCCGGCCCGAAACCGGCGGCCGAAAGAACAGCCTCCAGAAATCGATGGTCAACCCTATCGAAAGCCTTGGACTGATCTAAATTGATCAGCGCGGCATCACTTTCGACTTGCTCGATGATCAAGCGTACCAAATGAAGGTTGTCCTGAATAGTCCTGCCCTCTACAGCACAAGTCTGCTCGGGACTAATCAGACTAAAGAGGACAGCCTGCAAATGACCGGCTAAGACCTTTGCTAAAATCTTCAACTCTGTATTTAACATCGTCAAAGGCCGATAATTATCTACCCCATCCCCACCGTCTTTGCTCTTGCTAAGCAACTTGATCACACCTCTAGTGAAAAGTTAAGGTATAGATCCCTGATTCATCCAGTTCTTGAAAATCAGTGCCAGCAAGGGGACAAAGACGGGCGACTACTTCAAGTACATTTCGTACGGAAGACCATCTAATCTCGGAGTCTTGTCCAAGCCAACCTGCTTCAACGCATCCCAGATCTCAGATTCTGTAATGGGACCCTCGCACCCAGCCGCTTCAGCCACCTCGAGGCGGGGAAAGTCGGCTAAATAGGCATCGAACTGAGCAGAGCTCAGACTGGGCTCCCTGGTAAATAGCTCCTGAAAGTAGTCACGGAAAGCTTCACAAATACCCACGTCTGTAGTCACAGTCCGCTTGTCCGGCAATGTGATGCTAGTGATGTGCCGACTAGACGCCCTACGAGCTTCTTCTGCACGCAACGAAGCGGCCATATTCGTGGCCTAGCTAGACATTCTTTTTAGCCTAGCTCTAACTACCAGAGCTTGATCCTTCTTGATAAGCAAGTAGGTCAGCTCCGCCTTAGCTACGGCTACGTCCCCGCTAACACGGGATTTAATCGCCCAATCAACTTTTTCCTCACAAGACTTTTGCGCTGCTAACCCTGCTAGATTCAGTCGTCAACTAAAATCAGCAGCAAAAGACCTAAGTTTAGATTTCAAAGAATCCCACCACTTATTCCCAACCACGGCCCCCGACAATTCCCGCTGTAACATTAGTAAAAGCTGGTCCCGGAAAACTTGCTCACCAAATAATGATGCGTTCAATTTCCAGTACCCAGCCATCTTAACCTTAGGCTTATCTAAGTTTACCCGAACCCGGACAAGCCTATGATCCGAGAAAAATATAGAATGGAAACTTGAACATTCTAAGAGCCCTACGTCGACTCTTAACTAGAACTCGGACGATGTAGCTAGCGCTCACCACCGAATCCGAGCTGCCGCCCGTAGCCCAAGTCCATACTACCTCCCGGAGGTGCTCATTTCGATACTTATCAACGAGATCAAACCCGTCGATAAAGTCCCGAAACGACTTAACATCCGGGTTGTTAGTACCCGGTTTTTGCACTATACGATCTATATCGGGATCAAGGACGGCATTCCAATCACCCGCTAGAACTACCGTACGAGATGCCATCAAAAACGGCTCGATCTGCCGAAACAAAACAGGCCGCTGCGCATGGTCATTGGGCGCATAAACCCCAATGAGACGAAGAGCCTAATCCTTTATGGTAATATCCAGCACGCAAAGCCTGCCCGCCGAATCCGCGAAGACAAGAGCACACGCTGCATCCAGAGACTTGCTCACCAGCCACGAAACGCCCCTCGAGCGTCTATCAAAACATGCTGAATAGAGGACGAACCTCTCAGACAGAATGTCCTCATGGTGGCGAGATAAAAAAAAATGGGTCTCCTGTACACAACATACATCCACTCTGAGGCGCTGAAGATCACGATCGAGTCTCACCGTTCGAGAATCCGACCTCAGGCCCCGGACATTGAGACTTGCTAACCAGAGTGCCATTATCAGACCGATTAGGGTTGGGACACTGGTTTGAACATGGTCGGGGTAAGGATACCGACAGCCTCTCTCATAGACCCATGGCCCATCTCAGTCTTGATATTGCCGTCTTGAGAGTCTCCGCCGATATCCCAGGGGAATGTCAATCTAAGCGCTCTATAGAGGGAGGGGTGAACTAAAACTGGGACCCTCCCTGTACAAAATTGTTTTAAGTGATTGAGTTCTTTATTTTCAATAATTGCTATAGGAGGTGACATTTTGTGAGATGTCAGAACTTCGTCGAGCATTGCTCAAGCTTGCTTAACTCCTGCCCCAGTTCTTATTACGGTAAGAACTCTTTGCGCATTCTTGAAGTTTTGCGGCCATTCTACATTTAAATCAGCATACCTTCTTATCGAAAGAAGGCATTTCAGATACTTGATGCGTAATCTTTCGCTCTTTCGGCTTGAGCAGGGGAGATCCGGCACACATCCTACCCCGTGTTATAAATAGGTTTCTGAGTTTTTTCCTTTAATCTTTAAGCTCCTGTGTGGGCTTCTCTCAGAGAGAGAGAGAGAGAGAGACCCCCACCAGGTGGGTTTATTAATCAACGGTTCTAAAGGATTGGGATGAAGGGACTAATTACTTGGATAGAAGGATTCCGGAGTAATTCCAGAAAAAAGTTTTTTTTTTTACTTGTTTATTTCTGGGATTGAATTATTAATTAATAGGTGAATTAATTTTTAATTAATGGATGGGTTCGTTAGGTAAATTTTTGTGATAAATGGTGAATTGGATTTTGGGTGGTCTGCCGGGCTGAAATTCAACCAGAGCCCTCAGACGTTTAAGTGCTTTTCGTCGGGCTTAAGTGGTTGTTTCTCCGGAAAACCCAATGTGGAGTCCAAATTCGCGGATCTTGAAAACTGGGTTAGCGGATTTCGGAGATGGTGGTCAGGCGATTTGCATATTTAGGGCGGTGTCTAAAAATGTTTTTTCCGCTTCTCTATATATTTTGCACGCTTGGGTTGAGCAGATGAGATCGGAGATTTTTCTGATAGGATCGGATGTTGTTTTGAACGCGAGAGAGGGGCAGACGCGACAGATAGATAGATAGATAGAGAGAGAGAGGAGAGAGAGAGAGAGAGAGAGAGAGATCGCAGATCAGGATCGCAGATCAGAGAACACGAAGAAAACGCGGCGGAAACGGCTTAGTGGGTATGGCTGATCTGGCCAGTTGGTTGCATGCGTCAAAAAGTCCGAATCATACCCAGAGATAGAAATCGAACCCGTGCGAATCCTGATAACTTCGTCAACAAAGCTGAGAAAAGCTGACTGCTATATCGGAGGGGTGGGGCCGGACGAAGAATCTCCCTTAGTACAGCCGAATTTCGACGGGCGAAGGCTCTTCGGGGAATGCAGCCTTTTATGTTGTGCCAACCGAAGGTTTAACCGTACCGGTTTCAGGAGCTGGCATGCCCACTACAGGCGAGGCAGTAGGTAAAGACGCGATCAGAGAGGGATCTTGGTCTACTGGAGCTTGATTTCAGAGGCCTTCTTTTCTGGACAGGAAGAGGAGAGGTGGCCAGTCTCTCCGCACTTCCAACATACCGGTTTGCGGTCGGTCACAATGACCGGCAGCCTCAAGCTTCCTACTTCCAGACAGTTGGGGATGGAGAGGAAGGCTTTTCGGTCTAACAAAATTTCGAAACTCCACCCCCCCTTTCAGGCTATCGCAGGAAGCGCCTAGAATCTCGCCATACTGCGATAGGAAAGCAGCCAAGTGTTCCCCGATAAAGTGAGGAGTGACCTCGTATATTGCTAGGAGGTCCGTCTTTGACCTTCATACTCTGTGCGCAATATTAGATCTTTCGTTATCAAGTCACTATTTGGTGCAACAACGCAGTCTTCCGGCTTGGGTAGCAATACGTCCTACATGAAATAGCCGGCTCTTTTAACGACTCTGAGGGGCTTAAACCCCAAGGACTCCGGTGATTTTATAACTGTGTCTTTCGTCGAGCGACAGATTTTGCGCGAACACTTGTCCACGACGAAAACTGACACTATTCTTTTATCAATTTTTCTTAATTCTTGTGGGTCTTCTAAGAGTTCACCTTATACGACAAAGTGAGCGTAAATCTTAGCTCGCTCCAAGAACTCCGCAACTTTGATTACACAACTTGGTGGGAACGTCCAACAAGATGGCGATTTCCCGGCCTCTGCATTCTTATTTTTCTTGTCTTCATTTTAGCCATTCTCGGCTTCCATATTTTCTACGTTCTGGCTCTTTTTGTCCTCCGTAGACTCCGCATCTTTTTTGAGGGTATTCACAATGCCCTCATTCGATAGAATTAAAAACGTGTACTCGTCAGTATCATCTTTATCTGGCGGGTGTTTTTTAATTGCAAACAAATGTTTTTTAACAGATCTTTTAAAATCAGCCATTAGAAAAGACGGCACTTTTCTTGTTTTTTCTCTATTATTAAAGTAGGAAAGGGAAGGGGAGGCGTGGTAGGAAAAAGAAATAAACGTTATAGAACAAATAAATAGGTTCACATAAAAAACAGTCAAAAAGAAAAATCACAAAACAGACGGGCGTAAAAAAAACGACGAGAGACAAATGAAGTTCGCCTAAAGCGAGATACGTTTAAACGTACAACAATAAAATAGATGAGAACAAAAAACAAGGTTCGCCTAAAGGCGAAACAATAAATTTAAAAGGTAAAAAAAGCAAAACACAAAACGGAAGGACGTGCAAACAGATTAAATAGACAAGAATAAACAATAAAGACGAAACGCTATGCAAAGAAAAAGGAAAACATACAAAAAAAATACGAAACAATAATAATATGTAAAGCTATTCACAAAAACAAGATGGCTGATGCTAAGAACGCGTCAACCCAATAACAAATGAAAACAAAGAAAAAGTGGACAAATTAGACAATATAAATACAAAGTTAGTCGAAAGAAAGAATAATGTGTAGAAAAATAAACAGAAAGTCTGGCAGGGATTACAAAATTAAAAAACGGAAAACTAAAACTAAAAAGGGAATTTAAAAGTAAAAGAAAATCAAAAAGAAAATATAATATTAAAAGAATAATAAGAGAAAAATGGAGGACAAAAAAGGGGAGGGTAAAAAAAATATGAAAAAGAAAAAATCAAAAACTTTTGCAAAAGCAGTTGTAAAGACGCAAGAAAAGACGGTAAAAAAAAATAAATCAAACTTAACCAAAATGTAAATTACAGGTCCAAAAGAAACGTAGAGTGTCAGAAAAAACGTTTCGTGGTAAATCACCAGTCAAGAAAAAGTCAGAGCGAGCAGTTATGGTCACTCATTAACTAAGAATATTCTTTGCTTATATAGGTGACCATCGGCTCCGAAAGCGCTGCACGAGAAGAATCACTCTTCACGTGCAGACAATCTGATTGCTTGGCATTGACCAATCAGCGAGCGGGCTTTGGGGAGACTCACGAACAACTTCTGGGACTGATTCTCCCAAAAGTGCACAAAATCGACTACATGAAAATACAGCGATTATAAAATTGCTGCATTACACAGTAGCATTGATTTATTATCCAATGAATGCTTGTGGTTGTATAATTTGAATTTGTGTAAGTATGTATGTATGTGTGTGATGATGATCATCATCACAAGTTAGCCCCCAAACTGGGGGTTAAAATATTATGTAAGTGTAAAAATAGGTTTTAATACCAGAAATACTTTGTAAAAAAAAAGTATTACCAGCAATACATTTTTGAAAATAAAAGAGATATTACCAGCAATACATTTTTGAAAAAAAAAAAGATATTACGAGCTATACATTTTTGAAGAAAAAATATTACCAGAAATAAAAATTTTGTCGGCATTAAATAACTCATTGAGGTTGATATACCGTAAAACAAACCAAACCAAACACTACGGGGATTTTGCTTTATTAAAAATTTAAAAAAATGTCCGTGATTTTGGCGATACGAATAGCCGTGTGCATAAATACACCTTAATTGACTTGTTTTAATTTGATCGCCATACACATTTTACCAGGTCCAAAAAATAACAGTTGCAATAACTATCACTTTTAAAAACATGAAATTCATTAATATTGACTGAATGTCAATTAGTTGACATACAAATCTTGTAAAAAGTTTGTTAATGTTGTCCGATTTGTTCTGATCTGTGAATTGAACCAAACCAAACTTTTTGAATGATGAGCTATACAAATTAATATAAATGATTAAAACAGCTATGAAACATAATTGCCATCTTATAATTTTTATATTGAAATTAGTTAAAGTTCTTTCAAGTTAATAGTTATGTATTTTATTGAAAAACACATTTTCTGTCCTGTTGTGCTTTGTGTTTCTATTTCTTCATGTTGCGTCATTCATCTTTTGCTTCTTTGCATTTATTTCTGATGTCGTTGTTTAACATCTTTCGATATTTTTGTCATTCCTTAGGATTATCTGCTATTTCTTTCATTAGCTCGAGAATTTCATATTATCCTTTTCTCCATTCACTTGGGACGATCGTTTTGCTCTTATCATTTGTACTTCCATTCCGAGTTAGTTGTAAATTTGTTATCAACTACATCTGCATATTTTGAAAGAGTTTGAAAATGGAGTCGCCTTGATTGTAAATTCGGCGTTTCTTTAGGTTCTTCTAATTTTTGTTGTTAAAAATCCTTAGTTTGTGTATCTAACACTTTCGTTCCAGCCCCTCAACCTCCGACGTCTTACTCTCTGTGTTGAGGTGTCTACTCGGCCCTAACCGAACTTAAGGGAGTGGCCGTAGGTCCACTGAGCATCCGTAGATTATTCTGCCCACGTTGTGTTTGGTTTGATCCAGAAAGCAGAAGTGATGTTCATCCATTCACGGTCGACTGAAGATGTAGACACAGCTGGAGAGTCTGCGCTAAGAAATTTAGAATGCAGGAAAATAATAATAATAATAATATCTGCAGAAAGCCGGACAACCAACTATTCAATGATTGAATTGTTAATGTCTTTTATATAGCAGAAAAGAATAGTATAGAAAAGAAATGGGTTACAGAAAAAAAAGAAAAGTAATTGACGTAAAAATGCATAGACCGGATTCTGGACAGAGAAAGAGAGTGTGTGTGTTATGATTAACTTGTTAATAAATCATCTCAGAACGATATACAACTCTTGCGATGGGGGAATAAGATTTCTGTGCGCGGCTTAAAGTTTATAGTGGCGTTCCGCCTTAGCAGTAGTAACATTAGAAGTAATATTCGTGGTAGCAGAAGCAGCGGTACTTATATCAACAGCACATGTTAACGGATGCTTCGTTCCAATCTCTGACGTCACTTTCTCTCCTTCTTGAGTCTCCAACTCGACTCTCCACTGTCTCTAGCCCAACTCTTGCTCGGGCTAATTCTCTTCTGTCTCTCTCTTCTGTCTGCCTGTTCCGTCTACATAACTGTGCGTTTATATAGAAAAATCCGGCTGGTTACAACTGAACCTTGGCCCTACTACTTCGCACGTGATTTTCACGGGGTTTTGGCTGTTTCAACCAATTCTAAAGGTCCTCCTTGCTTACTCAGCTCTATTCCAAGTTTTAACCAATAAAAATTATTTCAACCATTTCCATTGTCGGCTAATGACCCAGACCTAGATCAGGTTTCACCATCAGTAAACAAAAATATATATATAATATTAGTGGTAAATATACATACATATGCAAAATATATATATATATATATATATATATATATATATATATATATATATATATATATAGATAGATAAGTAACGAAAATCTAACTAATAAACACCTTAACCGTCATTCACAATATTAAAATATTACTATTAGTAAATTTTTATTTTTATTTTTGTTTATTAATATGATATTCAGTTTATATTAAATCCCTAATTTATTTGTGGAGAAGTTAAATATTTAAATTGCTATCAAGCATTAAATCTAGTTTATTTGTTGTGTTTTTAAACATTTAAATTACTATCAAATGTTAAGATCTATGTTTATCTAAATTGCCTAAACATCAAGCTATACCACCCTTCTCCTTCCTTCAAAACCCTACGTCCATCTCTTATTTCTTATCTCTTTACTTCCCCATTTTTCTTTTTTTCATATCATTTCCGGTGAGTTGACTGATTAAATAGGTCAATGTCTGATCCTTACCCCCCTTTAATATTAAGCATAGTAATAAAAATAAATTTTAAAACTCTCCCTTCCCTCTCTCGACCATGTCTCTCACACTATCCCTCATCACCCTCTATGTCACCTTATATAAGCTTAATCCTGCCCTTCAAAAGTGTAAATTTTTGAAAGTGAAGTCTGAAGATCCAGAGAGAAATAAAATCTCTGATGAAATAAATTATAACTAATGGAACTTTAAAGTGGTCTGTTGTTTCTTTACATTAAATTATATATATATATATATATATATATATATATATATATATATATATATATATATTATATTAGTGATGTGTATTATTGATGTTCGTTTGAATTTCAAATGGATGGGGTGGCTGGAAATATTTTCATCAATGAAATATTTTGTCTGAAAATGCTCCTAGCACGAATTCAGGAAATTTCTTGAATATTTGATGAAAAAGGGTGCTTTGGAATAAATATATCTACAGAGTTGATTTTTCTACAACAAAAGGATAATCACCCATGTGTATCTATTTGAAACTCAAAAGTATATCCTCTAATTTATGCCAACAAATGTACTATAACTCTATGACTTTTACTTTTCAAGATACTAACTATAGGACATGTTTTATTTCCAAACTAATTGGATCCTATAGCTATCAAAAAAAAAAAAAATATTGTGATCATTAATTGTTTATTAATTTTTATACAAGTGGATTATTTTTGTATTTACATATAAATACTGTTATTTTAAATTATGTATAAAAGTTCTATGTAAAATTTTACACTTTTTCCTGCTTGAATAAACAATAAGTTTTGTTTAGTATATTAGCAGTAAAAATATTTATATGAATTAATCCCCATTAAAGAATTCATGGATATATTTGAAAAGTTATATAACTTAACATTCTTTTATAGATTGAAAAAAATTGAAATTATTTTAAATCTAATTTCTATAATGCTAGAATTAAATTAAAAAACTGTTCAAAGTTTACCATGAACAATATTTTGTTTCCCCAATGTTGATTTTGTTCTAGTGACAGAGAATCCCTTTTTTGATGACACCAGATCATCAACAAAACATCCATTTCCCATTTGTCTTATATATTTAATATTTATTGAAATTTGTTTGTCTGCTCCTTATTTAATCAAATCTAGTCAAATGTATTTAAAATTAAATGTCATGCTTCTAGCTGAGGTAAAGATAAATTTGATTAGTTTTATATTAAAGGAAGATTTTTCCCATCAACTTTAAAATGCTTTCTTTTCAAAAGTGACTCTTTGAAGTCATAACTTTTCAGTTTATTAATAACACAAAAACAAACATTTTTTTCACAGATAAGTGGGTTAAATGCTATTGTACAGATTGTTACTAAAATAAGCCTCATCATCATTTACAAATTCACTGATACTTATTGCCAAGCAACAATTATATTAATCTATTCAGATGAGTATTAGAGTCACATTTCAGTTATTGTTCCCTCATTCTGTCTCCATTGTCTCTGCTGTATCCAGTAACCTTTTCAGGAAATGAAAACCAAATCCTTAATTCAATCAGAGTATATTGTTCTTATTCCTTTGCCCATATTCAGTGATATTTTGTTTAAAGTCATTTTGCCTGATGATGTAGCATTTGAATTCTTTTTTGCAACTGAACCAGTACACAATTTACACTGCCTAGTCCAGACATTGAACTCATGACATGTCCCAGTAATAAATTTTTTTTAACATCTTTTTTTTTTATCTCTAAATTGTATGGTAGGCACATGAGAGTATTTACTTTTCTTTCATATCCATAAAACAAGTTGTTTAGAATATTTCGTAAATTGTGTGAGGCCTTAAAGGAAATGAATTTGTTAAACTTATTCGTTTGATCTTCGTGTCACTCTCTCCCTCCTCCAATTTTGACAGCAAAATGTCTGTCTTCCATTTCCAATTTAGCAATGGATTTCAGTGACCATGACTGACCTTCTGACTTTCATATCGTTTGCAACATAGTTTCTTAGAAAAGTTATAAAATATTTAAAAATAGACTAGAAAATTTTTACTCTTAATTATTTTTTAGGGTTTTATAAGGAAAATAAGTACAAATATTTGTAAAAACAAATTTCAAGGAAATAACTACGTTATTTATTAAAATGCTTAACAAAATCCGAGATACAGTTACTAGGTTTTGAAAGAATTAAAAAAACAATCTGAAAAAAATAATCAAACAATTAGTGATTTATTATTGAAAATTACACTAAAAACACAGATTCTAAGATTAACAATTCCACGATTCCGTCCGCAATTCTGTAATCGCAGAAAATTTGTTTCCCTAACAAAAGTTGATGTTTATCAGACATCATAAAAAAATGTTAAATCTTTTACATATCAAGTTAGTCATGTTTTTAAAAATTGATTATAGAAATTCTCTCCCATTTCTTCTTTAAAAGGTAAAAAAAGATGGTAAAAATAAAACTTAAAGCAATTTTGTGATTACACTCAAAGGGAGTAACTGAGTATATATATATATATGGCTCAAGGCTACATTTCAACAGTTCTTAGCAGGTATTGCTTATTCTTGATGATCCCCAATATCTTCACATGGAATTTGAAAACTGGAGATGATTATTATTCAGTTTTTATTCTTTGATTTCTGCATCTCTTATCCATTTCACCTCCCTAAATATTCTTTTTTTTATTATTATTATTCATTTTAATCTTTTTTTCAACTTCATCTTTTTTTTTTGTTTTATCTCATTCAACTATTTATTTTTTTAATCAGATTTTTTTTTCCTTATTTTCCTCCTTCAATTCATTCCACCTAATCTGATAAGCTATGTTTGATAATTTTCAACCATATAAGTGAATCAATTTCCATATTAAATAATTTAAGGTAAAATTTTTGTAGTTTAAATTTAACACAAGAAATTTTGGGAATAGAGAAAGGCAAATTTTGCTCAAGGAATAATATTTGACAAGGACAGTCAAATTTATTGCTGCTTCAGTAAGAAAGGGCTTAATGTTGACATAGAAATTAGAAAATGTGTGTGTGTGTGTGTGTGCGTGTGTGTGTGTGTGTGTGTGTGTGAGAAAGAGATGGTATGCGTTGTTGCAGTGTAAATCGCGATACATTAAAATTAATAATTAAAAGAAAGGGAAATAACTCACCAACGCGAATCAATGTCATGCTGAATGTGCTCCCTTGAGATGAAGATATGTTCAGTGGGATGATCAGATTTCTCACAAAGAAAAATTAATACAAGGAAGTCTCTGGTATGAAGAGTGTAATGAGAATAGTCTGTCCTTTTGGATTAAATATGGGGTTTAATTCAAAATCTCAAGAACATAACCAAACTTGCAAAATTAACCATACAACAACCAAGATGAAGATAATAGTTCAAATAATTCAAATTATAATAATTTTTCATCTGGGAAATTCAGTCAGAAGAAATATTAGTCTAAAAGAAATAATTTATTGACTAAAACTTAAAAAAAAATTATATAGATTATTCTAAATGTTGGTCTGAAAACTCCCATTTTTTATATGTCTTTGATGTAAGGTAAACAACCTTACATCAAAGGTATATAAAAAATGGATTATCTTATAATAGGTATTAGTTTGGTTCATTATGAAGAAATAAATGGACAATAGTTAAGTTTGAATTGGGATTAAAGACAAATAAAAGGTCTGTTTTGTTAGTCAAAAATATACAAGAAATTAAATTTTCACAATCTATAAAACAGAGGATGTCTATGTGATATCTTTTTACTCAAAATCCAGCCACTTGCATTGTACAATGTAAGAGATAGGTGTAAAAAAATCAATAATTTTTAAAAAATCAGTAATCGATAAAAGCTGAACAAAAATCGATAAATTTAACTTTTTTCCTCTGATTTCATTCAAACTTGGTATGTAAGTTACTTACATCATGAGGAGCTCAACAATACCTTATTTTTTATTTCTACACCAATGCATTTTAGCCAAAACCATGAAAAAAAAAAATTGATTTCAACACAAATTTTAAACTAAAAATTCACTGAATTTTCAAAGCAATCAAATACAAACTTCATTCAATTGTAGCCAACAATAAGTTGATTGTTTAACAGTCATTTAACTTGATAATTGAGTCCACCTATATAGTGAAAACCGAAATAAATAAAAACTTTTAACTGGTTTCTTTCTTAGCTTGATCTTCCAAAAATTTTCATCAAATTTTTACAAATGGATCCTCTTTACATCCCTGGTTTTTCATTGAAAAATTCTTTCAAAAACTCCAAAATAATTGTGGTCTAAAATGGGTTTTCATGTAGCCTGTTTTTCCTTCATGTCCTCGGCTAACTTTCCAATTAAATAAATACAGACTACCTTCTGTTATATCAGTAACTGCATTAATTAAAAATGTTTTTTAATGGAAAGTACTTTAAAGTAATTGAAGAAGATAGACTGTTACATCTAAACATGATGCTGTTTTTTGCTCCATTCTAATTGAACACTTTTTCTAATCAACCAGCTGGGTATAGCTGCTAGTACATAATATAGAATATGGTATATATATATAATAGAAATATATATATATGAATACTGACAGATTTGAATATATAATCAAAAACAAAACAATCTGAACTTAATTCAAAAAACATTTAAATGTGTGTGTGTGTATGTGGAAATGTATGTGTGTATAGGTATGATGGGGATGTTGTTTATGGAACACCCACAGTTTCCATCCAATTTCAATGAAATTTGTTTACCTTTGAAAATTGATAATTCTTCAGTGCTGGTTTTGAATCAAATTGTTTTGACAATGTATCATCCAGTACTTCCTGTCATTATAATTCTCAGCAACATTTTACTATTTACTACCTGTTCTTGAAAAATATATCTTTCATAAAAATTTTAATAAAATAAATAGTTTAAATTATTACAATATTATACAGTTAAAATATAATTAATTATATTATAAAAATCAATTGCATAAAATTTAGTTATTACAGTTTTAAGGCATTCCTTTCATTGATCGTTTATAGCCGTTCTCAATATTTAAATTTTTTAATTGTCCTGGGAGTTTATATCATTGACAAAAAAAATAAATGAGCTTGCTTTTTTTATTATTCAACAAATACATTTAACAACCTTTCCTAAAGATATTGAGCTTTGTCTGATTGAGAGGTACATGTACAACGTTCTCTTCTGGTACAATATAAAACATTTCCATCTGACAAGTCATCTTGCATTAAGAAAACAAACCAAATAAAAAACTATATTAGGTCACAAAACTGCTGTCGCCAGGTTGCCATATGAATAATAATAAATCGTCTTTAGAACATTCAGTTTGCCTGTTTCAAAATTACTCGAATGCTGTTCAGAGCCACCGCCTCCAAAAAGACAAAATTTAGCCATGCTTTTTCAGATGCATACTTGGCCGCTTCATTATAACAAGGCTGAAAAATAATGATAATGGACTAATTTTGACATGAGGAGAAATGCCTCTTCAACATTGCTCAACATAGGCCATGAAAAAAGATTAATGAAAAAAACGGCCCTTTTCAGGACCCCCCACTTCAAAATATTAACCCCTTCCACTTGAGGATGTGTTTTGTTGCACCCAATTGTTGAAGATGATTAATAATGATTTTGGAAAATTTTGGAAATTAAAATTAAAAAAATTTAAACTGCTATAATTGAACTCTCAAAAATTCCCAATAATGAAAGATTGTTCAAAGACGAGTTAAACTGCTAGTTTCCTTTAAAAATAAGCAGTTTCTTTCTTTAAATTTTCCTGATTTGAGTGATATTATATTTATATATATATATATATATATATATATATATATATAGAGAAAAGAGAAATTTTATATATCAAGACTGTGCAAAAAATAAGTGAACCCCTAAGATAACATTTAAAATAATTGTCTCTTTTTTCCAGATAATCAACAAATCTTAATTAAACGAGATGATTATATATATATATATATATATAATATATATTAATTTCATATCAACAAAAAAAAAATTTAAAAATTACAAACTGAGAAAAATTTTTATCAAGCCAAAAAAAAAATAATTATAAAAAATTAAGATGAAAAAAATCTTTATGGTTTACCTAAAATTTACAAATGTGTATTTTTGTTTTACATTGTTAGCCAGTGCAAACATTTTAGTAAAATCTGTAACAAAAAATTAAAATGGCAAGTGTTCATTTTTTTAAGTATGACTGACAAACTTAGTCAAACAATATAACTCATATTGTATCACTTTACACTAACAGTTAGAGACTAAATCTTTTAAAAAATATATCTGCAAACATAAAAAGAACTTCCTGAAATGAAAAAAATCACATAGTTTTGAAATTTAACAAAAGATGGAGAATGCTAAAAACAAACGGTTTGGAGTGCACATCTCCAGCACACAAAAATTATTTATAAATGGAAGGCCTTTAGCAAAATCTTGGCATCATAATCAAAATATGGATGTTCGCAAATTGACACAGCAAGAGCAAGTAGACATCTAGTTCATGTTCTAAAATCTGCTGCAACTTTTGCAGTTCTCCACTGCTCACTGGCCAATGTCAGAATCCATAAAATGCATACATCTGCAGTGTAAACAAAATCTGAACAACGTCAATCATTTGTGGCAGAATGCCTAGAAAAAGCCAAATGCTTACGAAATTACAAATCATCTAATAAAAATGATAAGCAAATTTCATTCTGGTAAAAGGTTTCATGGTCAGATAAGACCAAACAAGAGATTTTTTTGAAGAACAATAATTGGTATATCTGGTGATTTCATTAATAGGAGAAATTTTGAAAAGAACTTTTTGATATCCAACCATTAAATTCAATGATGAAAACAGCTTTATGATTTGGGGTGCTTGTTTATATAGAAAAGAATTTCCCAAATTCATTTACTTATACTGACAGCACAATCGACTCTACACAAGATACCAAAGCAATTTTGATTAATATAAGTTTGTCAAAAGTTCAAAAAGTTGGGTTTAGGGCAAATAGAATAATTCAACAGAACAATGAAAAAGCATCAAATCAAATCCATAAATGAATGGGTTTGTAAAAGAAATGTCAATTCTTGTAATGGCAATGTCATTTTCATTGAAAAATCAAAAAATTTATCTAAACCTTTTGAAAATCTTTTTGATTCAAGTCCAGTTTTTTTTTGAAACCCAACCATGAGTTATCAATCATGGAATTTTGCCAAGAAGAATGGTCAAAATTTGGCACTCTCTACTACCATTTTTTTTCTTAAAATTATAGAAAAAGAAAACGACATTGTAACATCAACAGGAGCAACAAATTTTAATTAAACTATATTTTTAAGAAAAACCTTTATTAAATGAATTACAACCATTTTCATTTTGATTTTTGATTGACATTTTATCAAATGAAATAAAAATATGACAAAAATTTTCATTGAATAAAAGTAAGATAGAAAAAAATTGTCCATATTCAGGCTTTGGGTACTATATTTTTTTGTCTATCTCCTAAAAGAAAATCTTCCACATTTGAGAATTATATTGAGGTGCTTGTTTTGCAAAAATTCCAATTAGCTGCAAATGAATAAATTTCAAATAATTATAATAGAGGTGCATTACCTGTGTTTTTTTAAAATCATCATCACAACAATCATAATCAAAATAAGTTTGTCTTTGTAATTCACCCATGAAAATGATCTTGGAGGATATCAAAATTTCTTGGGTATGAAAAAACTTCACCTTCCTTGAGGAAGAATTTCTTAATATCACTGAAACTGATTAGACAGATTGAAAGGTTGGTTATTATAGAAATCAAATATATTTCTATATTACAAAATGAAAAATTATTATTTTTATATATATAATTTATTTTATATATATATATATATATATATATATATATTTTGGATATATATAGACAGAGAATAAACCTGACGATGGATAAATTTCGACATTTTTTTTTTTAATTTCACAATGCACATTGTTTTCCATTTTATCCCATGAGTATTAAAGTCAGTCGGGCACCATCTGTGAGGAAAAGAGCACCATGACAAATTCACTCCATAAGAAATTTGGAAACTGCACCCTGTACTAAATTTGAAATTGTCCATTTTGAAGTTCCAATACAAACATTTCAGAGTTTATGGTTTCAATCTGAGGACATTACAGAGGATTCAGAAAGAGTCAGATAATATATCCAGTCAACTTTGTAGTGTTTGGGTAATCACTAGTGATGGTGTCATTATGCCTCCATTCATCTTCCCACCAGGCCTCATACTAAACATGGAGGTTTACATCAAGTGCCTTGAGGATATAGGCCCTTTTGCCCTATAGTCAAGATATTAGCAGTTTGGAATATAGAAATGGCAACAGGACTCTGCACCATGCCACACAAGTGAGAGAACCTAATCAATGCCTGTCAGACAATTTCTGCAATCTCACATTACTGCTTTATATCTGGCCACTTAACTCCACAGACTGCATTTGATTTGAAAGATCAAAATTGCTCCTTGTAACTCAAAAGATGAACTGAAGGTAAGAATTATAAAAATATTCATCAACTTATTCAAAGAGACTGTCTAGAAAATTTTGCAGGAGATTCCAAAGTCATTTATATATAGTGGGAAATAAATATTCAAAACATTACAAATTTTTAATTTATTTATTTTACTAATGAATAAGCAAATTTTCATATAATTTTGGAAAATATAATAATTAATATGAGATGAAGTGTTAGAAAATTTTTGATTTAATAGAAATAAATCCCATTTATTCATTTTAATGTTTGAAAAAATATTCATACAATGCAAATTTCAGATTTTAAAACTTTTAAATTACTTTAATACTCTAGATTATTTAAGTGGAATATTCTGAAATGTTCCAATAATTTTATCATTAGTTATTTTTAGCATAAAAAATACAAACAGAACATTCTTTAATTGATATTTGTGCAAGAAGTTTTTATCATGGGAACAGGTAAAGAATTGACAAATTTGAAAAAAAGAACTGATTGTTAAGCTCTAGAAAAATGTAAAAGTTGCAGGAAAATCTCAGAGAACCTGAATATTCCATTTACTACTATTAGTTCATTCATTGCAAAGTATAAAAAACTCAAAAACTGTTGAAAACCAAAGAAGAACAGGTGTTCCATGAAAGATTTTTTCAAGATCATTGAGGAAATTAACTTGTCAAATTAAACAAAATCCAATGGTTACTTGTCAACAGTTGCAGGATGCTTTCATGAGGAGTCTGTGTCATAAAACAGACAATAAGCAATGAAATTCATAGGAACAATCTAAAGTCACACTCCCCTCAGAAAAACTCCAATGCTATTGAAAAAGACACAGAGATGCCAGGTTGAAATTCATTTCATGAACATAAGGATAAAGGAAAATCATATTGGGAAAGAGTATTATGGACAGGTGAAACAAAATTGAGTTGTTTGGACGTAATTCTAGAAATCTTGTAATGAGGAAAGATGGCAATCCTTCAAACAAAAGAACATAAGTTCCAACAGTGAAATTTGTTGGTGGGCAGCATCATGGTTTGGGGATGTTTTTCTGCAAAAGGTTCTGGCAACATATATCATAATAGATGGTAAAATGAATGCCACAGCATATCAAAATAATTTGGAAGCAAATTTAATGATTTTGGTTGAAAATCTTGAACTTCCTCCTGATTGGATCTTCCAACAAGATAATGATCCTGAGCACACTGCAAAATCTATAAAGAAATGGCTTGCTGAATATAATGTAAATATCCTGAAATGACCAAGTCAGTCCTCAGATTTAAACCCAATCAAGAATCTGTGGTGTTATTTGAAAATTCAAATCCAATCGAGATGTCCAAAAACATCCAGGATCTGAAGACCATACATGAAGGAGAATGGAACAAAATGCCAACTAAAATTTGCAAATCATTAATTGAGAAAAACGAAAAAAGGTTGGTTGCTGTAGAAATGAATAATGGCTATTCTACAAAGTATTAAATGAAGATTATGTATTTTTTTTGTATTGTATGAATACTTTTTTAAACCCATTAAAATGGATAAATTTTGTATGTGTACAAAATTCCCCATGTTTATTAAGGCGGACATTAACTAATGATTCATGTGGATTATAACTGATCTAAGTGCAGATTGTCTTATGATGTGTATTGATGAGGTCATATTTCTGATGATTGATGGACAGTCACTTCACATACACAATAAAAATTCCTGCCCTTATTTCAGTTTATTTTCACAAAAAAATAAACAGAATTTATAAGTCTTATATATCATTTAATCCAAATGATATATTTCACCACAAATGGGATTTGACTTACATCAGAACAAACTTAAAATGGACTGAATGGAACTACACTGCTGTAACTAAAATTTGGTGAATTTAATGATAAATTAACCCTTGTTGCATTATTTAATGCTGAAAGTCTGAGTTGAGAGATAAACAGTGATCTGGTTTATACCAGATTCAAAAGTCATATTCAAGGTATCATCGATAAGGTGTATAACTAAGAACTGCTTTGTATAATCATTGTAAAGAAGCACAGTTTTGATCTGTTTGAAGAAAATTATAACTATGAGTAAATAGTTAAAATAGAAATGTTTATATTTATGGCAAACCTTTTATTAGTAGAAAATGAATGGTTAAGGAAATTAAATACTTATTGATAAATCTGCTGGAAGTTCACTGTTTGAAATCATATCAGAAATGAATAGATAAAAAAATGAAATACTTATGTTACCTAAAAATCTGGTAGAAGCTTATGTAAATAGTAAGATATGTTGTCGTTTGACCAATAAACTGCCTCCATCATTGTACACTGCTTACTTGCTGTGATCTGTTCTACAGTTTTTTGGTATCTCTCAATTATGCCATTATGTGCATATGTACATTGCAGCTGGAACCTAATAACCCATTTTTCTAAGAATCACCTAAAGTGTTGGCTGCAGAAGACTGTGTCATTACCAGTGAGTATCTCAACTGGGGGGGGGGGTCTCACTCACAGAATATAGATTCCAGCTATGAGATGATGATTACAGTGTCTTGAAGCAACTACAGTCACCAAGAACACATGGGCCTACAGTCAATTGGAGCATCAGGAAATGTTTGCCATTGTAATGAGTGACATACATACCCAGCCTGTTCTAGGTTTCACTCACATTTAGATGACCCTTTTCCACTGCACGGGGACTGGATCTATAGATTGGTAGTTCCAAACAGTTCCAAACCACAGACTTCACTGCTGCTTTTTACTCCAGAGTGCCTACTGAATTGATGAACCATCTGTCAGATCACAATGATTTGACTCTTCTGTGGCAGCAGCACACAAATACATTTTAGACTTGAATTCCTTTTTCATGATATTGAACCATCTCTGTGACTCTCTTGTTAACCCATATGCTTGATT
>CAHIKZ030004276.1:0-7500 GCA_903632075.3 Acanthosepion pharaonis
AATTAATGAAGTGATGAAGGTGGTGAGGTGGGAGAGAGAAGACATGAGTGAGTTAGCAGATATTGACACATTTAAATGGTTAATAAGTGTGACATTTCTGTAATTATTGAACAATATAGTTCATGCCACATTGACGGAAAACCTACCAGTACAAAAGAATTCTCTTATTACTATATTTGTACAAAACGCACAACCTTAAAATTTAAAATTCAAACTCAGCGTTACCTTATCGTTCCAAAACAATAACACATTTCTTATAGCAATTTTTCCGGATTACATCTATATTTTCGTTGTCCTCTTATTACTGAGAACTAAAAAACAAGAACAAATCTATTTCCATACCTGAAGGATGTCTGTAGGAACATAGGAAAGCTTAAAAAACTAAAAAGACCTTATGAAACTGGAATTTATAAACAGGATCATCGTTTTCATATATAGGTTCGGGTTAGTGTATCTTATTGAAATTGTTTGCGAAGATGTATTCTCACCATTTAAATCATTAACCTCTATATGTGTTTTTTGTATGAATGATTTATGTAATATATATATATATATATATATATATATAATAACACACACACACACACACACACACACACAAAGAATCAGGAAGATAAGTCTGAACATACCATGTACAATGGATAGTCATCTAAATGACACAAAAATGAAAATAACACTGGCATCTCATATTAACAGATATATTTACCAAAATTACACAAAAATATCTTGAAATACAAAGAAAGTAAATTTATTCCATAAAATCACCACTGGATTAAACCCTAACCTCCAGATGACTTCAGAATCTCCTGCATCTCTTCTGGACGGTCTCCTTGTTTAAGTTGGTGAATGCTCCCATAATCCTTGCCTTCAGTTCATCCTTGGTCTTTCAAGTAGTTTTGTTAGTCTCTCACTCAACTTCTCCCCACACATAATAATCAAAGGGAGTCTGAGGAGTTAGATGGCCACATGTAAGAGGTGATGTGGTTGCAGAAATCATCTGACAGCCATAACTGGATTTCCTGCTTGTGTGGCATGGTGCAGAGTCCTTGTGCTAGACATACGCTTTTGTAATCACCATTAAAGTCATCCAATTCTTTCCAAATCTTCTGTATTGTCCTCAGATTGACACTAAGCACTGTGAAATGTTTATATTGGAGTTTCTGGTATGAATGCCAAGCAGTAAAGCATGCTGTTTCCAAATTTCTGGCTGAGTGAATTGCATAATGGTGCTCTTTGACAGTGTCCAACTGACCTTACTATACTGTGCAGTTGACAAAATCAAAAACAGACAATGCACCCAAGTTTGAATTGCAATATGGTTGATTTGTCAGGAAGGTGGCTTCCTGATGTTATTGGACCAGAGGGGTCAATCCCAACATGCAGCACCTATAAAAAGTGGCTGAAAACCATGCCACTCGTTGACCCAAGCCTTCTGAGTAAAATTGGGTAGACAGTAGACAGAACTATTTGGGAGCCATGAGTGTTTGAGCTAGCATGAAAGCACAAGTCATTGTGACCGCAGAATCAAACATACTGGCCTTATTTAGACTGTTGATTATGCCAAATAATGCGCTATCTCTTGGAAAATATAACTAAGGTCCAGTCAGCATAGTTTCAGTATAAACCACAGGTGGACTCTGTAGGTGTTGAACAAACACAAATGTGACTGAGCAGGCGTCTACAATAGGGACTGGCTAGGCACCCTTGCAGACAGACTTACTTGGATATAGGTAGCCAGCCATTACATTACTATTTAGATTATTATATTGAAGCTTTTATTATTTAAATTCCTAAAGATTATTCTTCTATCAATTAATTAATTATATATTAGGGCATTATTTTGAGACTCCCCACCTCATTTCATCAGGGAATATTAAAGAAAAAGTTTCTAAACATGTGTAAAAGCACAGAAATTAATTTCTGATATGTAGCATTGCATTTTTATGTATTATTTACAATATTTGGATTGTTATTCTCATCTTCATTGCCATAATCACAATGTTTGCTATTGTATGCTCTGGCCTTCTTCAGGGGATTGTAATTTCAAACCGAACCCTTTATTTCATCCAATGGGGTAGATTGTTCTAGTTCCATGTGCCATGCCTCTTCCAATATTTCCCTTTAATTCAACTCTCCAAGTTTTGGTTCACCACTGCTGTGGCCTGGTATTGAACTCACAACTGGATAAAGATGAACCAAAACTTGAAGAGTTGAGTTAAATGGAAATAACTGAGACATCTGGAAGAGGCATGGTATGTAGAACTAGAACAATCTACCCCAGTGGATGAAATAAAGGCTTCAGTTTGAAACTCCAATCACCTGAAGAAGGCCAGAGCATACAATGGTCAAAATGGTGTAAATATGGCAATGAAGATGAGGACATCAGTCCAAATAATGTAAATAATACAAGTAATCATAATACCTCATCTGAGAGAAACAAACAGACATTGCATTTTATTCAGCTCTGGGCCTCATCAATTATTGTCAGCCAGGGTATATGTGCAGGGCCACCTCCCTTGGGACCACTCATCTGAGACATATACTCAGGTGATGTCTGAAAGACTGGCATTCTCTTCTCTCAGGTGGTTGTTTATATATCTGTCATACAGTTCTTTAACATATGTGCATTCCAAGTGCAGCTGAGTGAATCACCTGGATTTGCACTTGGTAGTAGGAGGTCACCTCATGTCAATACTGCACAGATTCTCTCAAGGGCTCTGAGTGCAAATGTATTTTGGCATAATCTGGTGTGTGAAACATACTACACATGCTTAAAGCAAGCTATCAAGACATTACAAAACATTATGAAAATATTTTACCTTTACCATTTATAATGATGATGATAATGTTATCATTTGAGTAAATATAATAAAATTGGTTTAGGTAGAAGTGAACATCTGTGGGAAAAATTATAGCCTAGTGTAGAAAGTGTTGTGGATAAAAATTAGCCTACAAGAGGTCTCAACTTCACATATAAGACACAGTGATATTTTTTCTTTTATATATGCCATCAATTATAGTTTGTTTTTTATTTTTACCAAAGTTTATTTAACGTCCACGTCCAGAGACTGTAGATGTTTCTAATGTATTATTAAACATTATTATATATTAAAAATGTTTTAAAAGTTTTGTATTAGGATGGATTAAAATTATTTTCATTTTTTATGGACCTTTACTTTAAAGTTTATTTCATGTACAAATCAAAAGTCTATCTATGACTGTATTATATTTTTCAAACACTTTCCTACAAAGAAAAATACTTTTCATACACCATAGTAAAAGTAATAATAATAATAGTACATGTTTAAAAATGTTTGAGAAACTAAATAAATACAAGGATGTTGAGATAGAAATCAGAATGTGGTAACTGAAGGCAACCTCATTACCTGTTCTTATTTGGGGCTTTGAGAATGATATCAAAATGAGTAAACAAATATGAAGATCAAACTAAGGAAGCAAAGAAATATGAAGATCAAATCCCTAGCAGCTCTAAATTCTAAATGTGCCATGTGGGATACATGCTTAGGTGGTCATGTATCTTTCAATACATGACTGACGAGGCAGATTTTTTCCCAGAGTAGGTTGCCATTTCTTTCTGTGGTAGACCAGTTGCCATCCAAAGCTATAGAACCTGGTCTGTCCTGCTATTTACTGGGGGAAGAAGAAGAGAAGGATTTATACCTTTCCCAAGAGTATTAACACGTAAGTGAATGTAATAGATTCGATTGGAATTTGAACTCCGCTCTCTGATTTCTCAATCTAAGCCACTATCCATTATGAGAAATGAAAAAAATAAACAAACATATTCATGGGCATCTACTTTTCAGGAGACTTGATGATAACTCTTCTGAAGTGTGGACGTAATTTTCACATCTTGTGAGTGGTGTTAAAGCCCCAGTCTAAAAAAATAAATATTTTAAAACAGTTGAGAATTTAAGTAAATACAAAGAACTTGAGATAGAAATCAGTAGAATGTGACATCTCAAGACATAAAACATTGTGTGTTGATATTTGGGGCTTTGGGAATAATATTAAAAGGAGCAAAGAAATATGTGGATCAAATTACTGGTCGTCTCAAAAATATGTACATTGCAAAAAATTATACTCATGAATACTTCTCATGTCTTGTGTAGATCTCTCTCTATAGAGTATCCGTAATTACTTTTTTCTGTCTGAGTTAATGCCACCTCATCTGTTTGAATTATCTGATAGGAAAAAAAACGGTCTATGTTGGAGTCTCTTGTTTAGAATTGGGATCAATTTGTACGACACAAAGCAAAGTCAAAACATAATAAGAATAAGTTTAAGTGACTAAGTAAATAGAAAGACATCAAGATAACAATCAGTAGAATGTGGCATCCCAAGACATAAAACATTAGATTTTGTGATTAGAGGTTTTGGGAATTATATCAGAAGGAGCATACAAATATGGGGATCAAATTCCTAGCTGCTCTAAACTATGGGAAACACAAAAAACAAACATATTCATGGGCACCCACCCTTCAGGAGACTTAATGATAATTCTTCTGATTGGTGTTGCAACCCATGCCAACAAAAATACATATTTAAAAATGATTTAGAATTTAAGTAAATACAAGGAACTCAAGAAAGTAGAACTGGATATATCTCGACATAAAACTTTGTTGTTTGATATTGGAAGTTATATCAAGAGGATCAAATATGTGAATCAAATCCCTACCTGCTCTAAATTATGGAAAATGCAAAAAAAAAAACATATTCATGGGCACCCACCCTTCAGGAGACTTGATGATAATTCTTTTGAAGTGTGAACATAATTCTTGCGTCTTTTGATTGGTGTTGCAGCCCTAACCAACAAAAATACATATTTGAAAACATTTGAAAACTTAAATAAATACAAGGACATTCAGATAGAAATCAGTAGAATGTGACATCTCAAGGTATAAAACATTAGTTTTTGTAATTAGAAGCTTTGAAAATTATATCAAAAGGTGCAAAAAAATATAGGGGCCAAGTTCCAGGTAGTCCCAAAAATATATGAATCGAAAAAAAAGAAATCGCTCTCTTAGACACTTCTCATATCTTGCATAGATTTCTATGCATGCAATGACCACAATTATTTCTCTTTGATTGCATGCCACATCATCTGTTTGCATGTTCTAATACCAAAAAATTTTGTTGTCTCTTGAAGTGGGGCAACTTGTACATAAAGCAAAATGAAAATAAAATAATAATGATAATAATAATCATCTTTAAATTTGACATAAGATGGTGAACCGGAAAAAAAGAAAAAAGAAAAATACACATTAATAATTACAAAGAATTGTTTTAACCAAATATAGATTGAGTGCTTTTGGACAAGTTCGGGTAGATTTTGTTCTCTATTTTAAAATTGTCCCTTGGAAAATATATCTTGTAAAATTCTTTTCATCTGAAAAATCCCATTTCTCTTAATGTTATTTGGCCATAAAAATGTTGGCAGGTTTATTTCTCCTGTGATTATTTGTATTCACGATCGTTCGATTGTCAGAGAGATTAGACGAGAATTTGGAAGCTGCCAAACAGTTGCCATAACAAATGAAGCACGCGTACCATTTTAAGAGGAGACCCAAGAACATTAATCATTTGAAGTACTTTGACCATCAACACACACACACACACACACACACACACACACACACCTACATAGGAACAACTACAATATCATTGGCTATAAATACATCCAAATATAATCTGCTTTTTTTGGCAGAAAAACTTTTCTTTTTTTTCTGACCAGACATATAAATTGGACAAAAATAGAAAAATGATCATCAGGTCAACTACAGTCAGGATCATAGTCATTGTGAATTTCACAATCCTTTCATCAGCTTCATATGTGTGCTTCACCAGTTCTACATACAGTTTTGAATTCAGAGTCCTCTTTCTAGACTGGTTGCCAACCAAGGCTTAAGAGCCCAGTCTACCTTACTATTTAACCCAAACCTAAGGGAATTTGAAGAGATTTTTTTTTTTTAATATTTTCATCACTAACAAGGCAATAAAGCTACTAAGATGCAAGGGGGTTAATGAGTGTGACAAAATGTGAGAAAAAATAATTAAGAAGAGAAATTTCTTATTTGAATTTTGTCAAGAATCTCTAAATATATAGCAGAAGTACCAGACCAGATGTGACAGCAATATTCAATGTAATGGTATACATACATACACACACACACACATATATATATATATATCGAGTGTAACTGCAAAATTGTCCAAATCATCTAGCAACAAAACTGTCCAATTGTTAGATTAAGCTCAGAATGATTGTGTCTTAGAAATGATTAAAGATCTATTACTGGAATTCTCCGAGGTTTTTATAACACTATTGGACTCTACATTGAGCAATAAGAATTTATAATTACTCTCTAAGCTAAATAGAAGTATCGTGATGAAATTGATCATAAATGAAAATGACATGTTCATCATTAATTAATCATAGCTAAGGCTTGGAAGATCATGAAGATTGAAATAAAGTTCAAATATATATATATATTATTCCAGGATCATTTTCCTGTTTATTCACCCTCTCTAACCTTCTAACTTTCTGTCCTGGAGTAACAAGGTGCCTCACAGTTTTCAAATATGATTTAATTTTCAAGTCTTTTTTCACTGCTCTTTTAACTGTCACAGCTAAAATTCCTCTCTCACATGCCAAACATCTTACAAATTGAGTTGGATGTTTTCTAATTGAACTCTTTAGCTCTAAATTGAAATGATGACCCCTCTTCATGTTGGGACCTCCTGATCTGGTTTTCCTCTCTAGTGTTCCCTCTTTATTAAGCTTATTCACCATTCCCTTAATGGTTCTTGAATAGATTTTGAAGATGAAAGCCCCAGTATGAATGTTGGTATGATTACTGAAGTGCTGAATGATCTTTTTCCTCTCACCATTGCTCAGTTGGGAAGACAGCGTGTTTGACACAAAACGATTTCAATCTGTTGTCTTTTTAGCTGAATGACTCAAAGGGTTTTTCTGTATTTCTTACAAAAATGATATCAAAATAGCTAAATGTCTTATTCGAAAATCTTGAAAAAAGAAACTCAGTTTAATGTTTTTTAGATATTAAATATTTTGTGGGATGGATAATTATGCTGTTACACATGGTGTGTGTGTGTGTTTATATATATATATGGTAGACTTATAATAAAGTTTATTATAAGTCTACCATCTATATATATATATATATATATATATATATATATATATATATATATATATATATATATATATGGTAAATTTATAATAAAGTTATAAGATCGATTCATATCTTTCCTAAGTGCATTTGCACACATGTCAATGTATTAAACTTGACTACAATTCAAAATCCTTTCATTACAAAACTCTGGTGAAAATGAGTTAACTTCAGGATACATAGGAATAGTCAGTACAAAAATGTGTTTCTATATCTAATCGTGTTAGAGATTTTCCATAACTGACAGGAAAAAATTTTTGTATTTGGTTTTTAGTGATTATTATTC
>CAHIKZ030004276.1:12500-20000 GCA_903632075.3 Acanthosepion pharaonis
TAACATTGAATTGGATGAGAATTTCTGAGCAAAGAATTAAGCCTTGCCAGTTGAGAAATTCAGGACATCAAATTGGTTGAATAATGAAGGTATTGTGGGTTTGCTGTTGTTCAGCATGCTCTTGCAGAGCCGTCAATAATCTTTAGAACCAAACTTTTGAGAAGCAGTACGTTGTTTCATTCTTTCAGCAAAGAGTAACTTGAGGACATGCTTGCACTCATTACAGGCAGTGACAAAGTGACATCTGTTGCAATCAGACATGTTGCTATGGTACAGATGGAAGTACCTTCCAATAAATGTAATTTCCATTTCTCTGTCATTTGTGGCCCTTGGTTTAAATTTTCTAGATAAAACATTTTCATTATAAATATTGTCAAGTTTTTCTTTTATTTTTTTTATTTTGATAAAAAGCAATAACAAAGATAAAGCCTTAATAAGAATGAGCATTTTATTTACATTTGGACTAACATCCTCATATTTGTTGTCATTAGTAGTGAGACAATGAAATCAAGCATGCCTGATCATGTATGGAAAGAAAAGAGTGGTCACTAAACCTTGTGGAATTAAATAAAACTATTAGACAGAGCAGAACACTGGAGAATCAGAGGACATATGCTAGGCTATGATGACTTCCTCAGTAGGCCTAGCATAAAAATAAATACCATAAGGGAGCTATTAATAAATAAGTAAAAAGTGAAATGTCTATGAAGGAAATCAAGCATGAGAATCAGCAGCAGTTAGGCAAGAAAAATACCAAGGCTCCAAGTTCTAGATTCAGGATTGTCCCATAGGAAAATAGCCTATTTTTTCAGGAATTTGGTAGCAGAGTAATTGTAAATTGAATCCCTGGACTAGCTAGTACAACATGCATCAGCCTATTGCAAAACCAAATTCTAGTTATATTACATGTCTGCTGGACATACCCGACTGATCAAAAATGATTTTAATGAATTCTAGTAGTAAATGAATCCTAGAACCACTATTATAATTATTATTCAGTTTGAACTACCTCAGGAATTCATGGGTCTATCACACCAAACATCACAGTCCTACTCAAGGTTGGAACGTCATTACAGTGGCATTCTGTGTCATAACATAGTTGGTCAATGTATGTGATTGCTGGTCAACCAACTCCATCTTGCACCATGACTCAGTGTGCAGAGCTGCAGATCACTTGCAAGTTCTTGTTTTGCTCACCAGCAATGTCCTGCAAAGTACATTCTACATTCCCATAAGATTGTAGAAATATCAGAGAATATATCTATAGAGCTGTGATTTAGTTAGATGTTGACTCCAAGAGATGTTAAGTATAGCTCTCAGCAACTGAGTATAGGTTCTATCAAGCTTAGACTCTAGGGTTTTAGTTAATGTCCAAGCAATTCCACCAAATATTAAAACCATCTCTACATTGGCTTCAAAAAAGTCTCTGCATGAGGTTGTATAGTAGATCAGATTTCTAAATTACATCCATTTTATTCAAGGTAGCCCAGGCTTTAGCTATGTGAATTTTCAAATCATTTTCAATAGAATTTATTTTGCTTCCTAAGTATGTAAAAAGATTTGACAGATTTTATTGATTGTACTGAGCCAACCAACAAGGTTCATCAAAGACTATTAGTTTTTACAATTATCCTTTCTCATATTATTTGCTCTTGCATATTACATTTCATTGGGTATTTTTTTTAAATTTTCATTGTCAGTGAAAAGCATCAAGACTATAACAAATAAAACAGTAGAGTTTGGCTCGTTAAACATGGATAGTACTTTTACTTCAGAGCTTTAAAGATAGCCACCAAAAATCAGCACACCTTCTTGTCAGAAATCTTTTAAGAAACATTTATTTTCAGAAGCTATGATTTCTATATATTTACTTAAATTTACTATCTTTTTTTTTATTGGCTTGGTGACAAGATGTGGGGGTAAAAAGAAAGCAGTTTTTAAAGATGTGTATCTTTGCTAAAATCTAACTTGCACTGAAAGTCATAAAAGCCAGTAGCTTTATAAACCCAGTCCATTTATCAGATCTAAGGAAAATTGATGTGTTATTTGAGTCAAGTCTGCATCATTGAGATAAAATGCAGGCCTTTTTTTAAGCCACTTAATATTCCTTGTTGTATGTGACATTTACACATGTTAGTATAATCATTATTAGTTTTTTATTTGTATATTTTAAAATATATTTATATTCATTTTTTATCACAAGGAATGATAAACAGTCTGTCACATTATATCAAGAAATACTCAAATATAAATATATACATGCATGTGTACATATGTGTACACATATATATATATGCATAGATGTGTGTGTACAGATGTGTATTCATATAAATACATGCATGTATATGTGTGTGTGTATATTTTTGTCTACTTATATATAAATATGTGTATATATGTGATGGATGGATGTGTGTACATATGTGTATGCATATAGAAATATACATATATATATGTATAGAAAAATGTGTGTATACATAGGTGTCTGCATATATATATATATATATATATATATAATATGTGTGTTTTTGAAGAATAAAAAATATTAAAAAATTAAATTTTCAGGCACACTGGGTTGTATATTAATATTTCTTTTTTATTATTTCGATTAGGTTCCTCAACTAGTTTTGGCCAGCATGGCCATCATCAGGAGAAAAAATACCTGCTTGTGAGTAGCAGTGAACTACAGGAGTGAATGACTCTTTTTGAAGAAAGTGAACTTTATCTGTAGTTTTCATTTGTTTTTTTTAACGTTAGTTTTGGTCAGTCCTTGTGTTGGTCAAATTGATTTTAAGATAAAGGATAGGGAACTTCAAGAATTCCCTCCATGGTCATTTTGACAGTTTTAATGGTTGCTGGGAATGGGATATATATATATATATAAACATACAACGTGTGTTAGCACATGCCATACCCTATCGTCATCAGCCGCCGACCAAGGGTGATATCACTGTTTCAGTGGCTATGGTTGAACCGCCACCCTAGGCACCACCAGCATAATTTGCCACCAGACAGGGTATGATGATAAGAAAATCAAATGTTCCTCTTTGTAAATTCTCATTATGAAATTTGGGATAAACAAAATGATTGTTCCTCTTTGCAGCTTCTATCCATAATGAAAGTTTGATATTTCCTGAACCCATTTGCTGTTCGTGATGTGCTCGTAAAAATCATTATAAATGACCATGCAAATATTTCACTTGTGCACGTTAGGTCATGATGTCACCCACATTTTATTTGCTGGCTGTTTTGATGTCAACCAAATCTAACTTGATGCATTTCAAACAACAGCCAATGATGCCTTTTTCTGTTCGTAACTTTCCTTTCTGGATTTGTCGTCGATTTGGTCATTTTTCCTCTTTTTTATCTTTCTTTTCCACTACTGGTCCAAACCATTCGAAGCAAACGTTGTATATTATTTTACAAAAGGAACTGATCTGTTGCCCTATCAAACCCTCAAGATTGGTATTAAGGATAAAAAGAAAGATCTTTGTCAAGATTTGTCCAAATAGGCTTCTGATCACCTTTGGTCCACTGGATTCTTGGTTTACTTAGGATTTCTCAAGGGCACTGTCACTCAACAAGGGAATCCTGAATGCTGTGGGTGTGTGTATATATATATATATATATATACTTCAACAAACCAATGTTGTCAATGAATTCACTTGTCTACTTGGAGAACATCTCTTCAGTAATAAGAATTTGAACAATACATACATTCGTTACACACCCACTACATTATCATGTCATTCACCTAAAAACAATTCAATTAAATCAGATATTGCCAACCAGTGTAACAATGAAACAAAAGATTTAATAAATTTTTACCATTAACATAAAATACTATTTCACATAATGTATAAAATGATTACAGATACAAGTAGAAACAGCAAACAACCCAACATCATTAGTTATATTATTTACACATGGACTATTGTCTCCATTTTTGTTCTTGTTATCACAATGTTTAACCACTGTCACCCTCCCCTGATCTTCATCATGTGATTGTCAATCTGGGCAATTTGGATTGACAATCACCAAAATGTTGTGATAATGTGCAAACAATATAAATGATAAAAAAAAAAATTTAAACAGAAACCCATCACTAAAGTTTCATCAGATTTAAGAAAAAATTAAATATATTTTATAACTAAAATCTTACTTATTATAAAATGCAGATTGTGTGTGTGTGTGTCTGTCTGTACGTTTATATATTGGATCGGATTTCCTACATTTTTTCTTGATTTCAACAAAACTTCACAGGACTATGTAAAATTACCTTGCAGTGGTTCTGACAGTGCCAAAAATTGGAAAAACACAATTGTTTTTTGCACGAAATCAATTTGAAAACACAATTAAGAGGCATCGCTGTTGCAAGAATGAAAGGGAGACAACTCATATTGAGTTATACTTATTATAAATCCCAGGTTGTGTATGTGTGTGTGTGTGTTCATTTATATATGGAATCGGATTTCCTACATTTTTCAACTGATTTCAACAAAACTTCACTTTTTTTGGCAGGTAGTGTTTCTTATTGTCTTGCACACTTTTTTCTTTATTTTTACATTCAGAATGCTTTAAAAATTCCATTTACAAGACAATTGTTTATAATAAAATTCTATTCAAATTCAATTGATAGACTCATAATGATTGAAAACAATGTTTTTGTTTGAGTTTGGGTTTGACCAATTCGTAAAAAAAAACAAAAAAACAAAATTAATTAAGACATGCGTATCCGTCAACCTTAAACAATAATCTTTGTTAATTTTATTTTTCCGACTTTATGATGGTCAATACTTGATCTATCTCTTACTGTTACATCTCTGGGCAATGCCGGGTTCTATTGCTAGTAGAAAATAAACCCAACCACAGCAACACAAACTGATGCAGGAAAATGCAATGTTCAAAAAAAAAAAAAAAAAAAGCCAACTCTAGATATAATCATAATGTTAACAACAAAAATCTTTATAAAATCCAAAAATACTCAAACATCTGACAATTTATGTTCAAATTTTGACCAGAAACGAAGAATATAAAACACATAAAAAAAATCCTTAAACAAAAAAAAATTTAATTGGTCTTTAATGAGATGATATATTTTTTTATATATCAAGAACAGTATTGGTGAAATTAAATGACAAAGTGGGAAAAATTTACTTGTGATGCATTTCATCCTTCACGACTTCATTGGACTAAATTTGTTATGTTGATAGGACTACACATATACATGACAGAGGGGTGTTGGGAATTTTAGAATTTTTATATTTTTATCTAGTCAAATTCATTTAGTCTTTTTCTTTCCATCACTTTTGTAAGTAGATCTTCCACACTGTGATATTAGAAGACGATATACAGTGTGTATTGAAAGGTTTTTGATTCAACTCATTCCCTAAAGTCTAATCAAATGATCAAACATCAAATTTATTTTTTCCCAATAATTATTTGTGATGCATTTTGTCCATATGGACTTCATCAGAGCCTGAAGGACAAAACACATTACAAGTAAACTTGGTCTTTAATCAAAATTCGATAAATGAAAAACTGGTACCATAATAAGTTCTGTGTGTGTCTGTCTGTCTGTCTGTGTGTGTCTGTGTAGCTTTACAATTCTAAAATAGTAATTCCTTATCTTTTCTGGATAATTTGATCCTCACCACCTACACACCTAAAAGGTAAAAAAACGAGGGCACTCCTTTAATAAACTTACCAAATTCAAAGGATCCAAATGTACTAATGTGACCTTTTAAACCAAGATACAAGGCAACCCATATTTTGCTTAATATAGAAATTCAATTTTCCTGCACAAACACACATGCAGCATATATATATATATATATATATATATATATATATATATATATATATATATATATATATATCCTGGTAAGATGAAAATTCCAACTTTCATACATTTAATTTAAACGGTGGCTCAATACAGAGTAGAGCAATGTTATTTATTTTAGGATATTAAAACAACATGTAAGAATTGCTACACAATTTCAGTCATGTTTCGACACATACCAATGTATCTCCTCAGTTGATTGTAAGTTACTGGTGATTGAATGATTAATTTGGTTTCAAAAGCAATATACATCCTCTTTTTACAATAAGAAAAAATATGGAAAAGGGATATAAGGCTTGAGGGTTTTACCCTGATCAACCAATAGAATATGACCTACTTTAAATTCAAACAAAGTGAAAAAGAAAAAATTAAAAATTTTCTCAGAAATAGGTAATAACCAGGAGATATTAAATTAACGACAGATACAGATGGTTACACAAAGTGTATACATGTCAGTCAACTCCCCCAAGGAATAAAAGCTACACAATTCCAATCATTTTCTATCTGTACTCACTGTCCTTTGAGCACCTATTGCTTCTTCTGTTATCCTCTCTCTTTTCTGGGTGTCCTATCTTGATTTTTGCTGTTTAATCAGTTCTAGAATAACTGATTTCTATAAATATTTCCATGGCAGTTCTTCTCTAGTACCTTAACTAAACATAGTACTAATTGGTAGATCGGTCTCATTTCTTGCATACCAACTTCTCTTCCAACTTCTTACTTTCCTCTCAACTACATTCTACCAAAATTTAAATGCAACATCAATCATCATCTTCTGTCTCCTTGAATTCTCTCATTTTATTGTTGGCCTCTGTGTTTCTTTCACAATTTTTCTTGCCAGAATCCATCTTGCACATTTATAAATCTACCATTTGTCCTTAGATTGAATATTGTTACCACATCTGCTCTGGTGCTTCTGCTATGTATTTAGAGATTCTTGATAAAATCAAAGTAGAATCTGTTATGTCAGTGGTACTTAACTGACTTTATGACCGTAAGTGCTGTACTAAATTAGTGGCATGATATCACCATTTTAGAGTTGAAATAGTTTAAATGTAACTGCATATTCTGTGCTAACAGTTTCTTCTTTTACACTTCTTGCTTGTGGAACTTTCTTCTGGATTCTTGTTTTCCAACTAACTTTGACCTTCAAAATGATTAACATTGCATTTAAATTTATCTTCTATCTTCTTAATTCCTGTTTTTTTATTGTTCTCTCTCTCTCTCTCTTTAATGTTTTTTCTCATATTCTCTTACCCAGTAACTTTTTGCGACTTAGTGGCTTTATTACCTTTCCAAAGAAAAATCTGAAATGTCATCAGCCCTGACTGAGCATCTTGACTTCAGTTACTTTCCCTCTACCATACTGTAGCTTTTCTCTGTCTTTTTTATATTTTCATGCTAATTGTTTTGATTAGCTTTCCTCTTTGGCACTTTAACTTTGCAAATTTAAGCACGGTATTAGATTGGCAGATAGGTCTTATTATTTACTGGTAAAATTTCAAAATTCAGCCACAATTCTATTCCAATAGTTTCTTCTTTCGCACTTCTCACTTGTGGAAATCTCTTTCAGTTTTTCAAAGTCAACTTTGATCTTCAAAAATTTTAATGCAATATCGGTGATCATTTTCTGTCCCTTTGATTCCTGTTCTTTTATTGTC
>CAHIKZ030004276.1:25000-47500 GCA_903632075.3 Acanthosepion pharaonis
CCCAAGAATTTGAAATCAACTGCCATTAATTCTTGAGTCATTGAGTCAGAAATTCTAACAAGTGGATCAAATTTTCTTGGAATGAAAGTTCTCTTTAACCAATGTTTGATTTTTTTTTTTTTAATCTGAATTTAAAGGATGGTAGCTATTAAAGAATTCCTGAAGATATCAGTCCACATTCTCAGCAAGAAGGAAAATCTCATTGGTAGCACTTGCTGATCCACAAGTCTTGTTTTTTTTTTCTTATGAATTATTTACTTAGAAAATAAGTTAATGGAAGCAAAAAATATCTGGCTTTCATAAGCACAACTGATTTTCATTCTGTTCTTATTGGACATCTGTCAAAGCAGACCGACCTCTCCACTTCTCTGACATCTGTGTATTCTAGCATTTACTTTCTCTTTCAAACATTGTCATGTTGCTAATATCAAGGTTTGCAAATATCTACTCATATATGTTTGTATTTGATCATGAGATACAGTTTGAAATCATGTCATGGTTGATTTGTCAGAAAGTTGACTACTTGATGTTCTCAGCCTGGCTATGTAATCCCAGTGTGAAGCACATTGAGAAAGTGCCTGAAAGCCCTGCCATGGGTCAACCCAAACCATGTGAGTGAAACTGAACAGAAAGAACTGTTCAGAAGGTGTCGATGGTTGTACAAGCACAAAGTTACAGGTCAGCATGATTGAGAGTCTGAGTGCACTGGTATTGTTCAAATAGCTGATCACGACAGATTATCTGCTCTGGTGAGCCAGCCAAGCAGATGGGTGTGCTTGTAAAACAAGATTAAGCAGCCATTAATTATATATATATATAAATAAAAGTGAACATTGAAGTCAACACTTAGAGGCCATAGGCTGTTTCATGCTAGATGCAATTGTCAGGCCACTTGTGGTGTGAGGATTGCATCTAGCATGAAACAGCCTGTCGCCTCTAAGTGTTGACTTCAATGTTCACTATATTTATATCCACTCTATCTCTGATATTGAGCACTTTATCCCATAAATATAGCACACCTTAAGTCTATATTTCTTCATATATATATATATATATATATATAAAAATTATTTTTCTAAAAATGTTTCCATCATGACAGAGAAATTACTATTTTTCAAAGCCAAAACTTAAATTTTAAATTAAACCTGAATTAAACTTAAAATTTAAAGTTCAGTTTTATTTTCAAGCAATGCTGAGAACAAACTTAGAAAAAAATTGATTTACTTTATTTATAAGCCAAATAGTATTATATATTTTAAGTTAGTGGGATAATGAGAATTCAGAATTTTTTATTAAGGGGTTGTTGGCTTTTTTGATGAATGAAGATACAAGTATAATTTTTATGTGGCAAATTGAAAGTTGTTTATAGTTAGTTGGAGGTGGTTAGAGATTTATATCTGTTGATACTGACTTCCTTTTATGCAGACATGTCATCAGTGTCTCATTTTTTTTATTTTGGATTACAATACAATACATTTGGGATTTATATTTGTTTTCTTGTATTCTAAAACTACATCGAGATTTTCTTAAAGAGGTATTCAAATATGATTAAGTCATATTATTCATATTTTTATTTATAAAGCTCTAACATACCATATTCATTTTATTTATTGATAAACTATATATGGTATTGTAAAATTAAAATATTAGAATTTAATTTCACATTCATAAATTAATCTATTCATGATCAAATAATAGATATATAATTATGCAAATTATTTTTATAATTATTTACTTTTTAAGGAAAATATGAGACAATGTCAACAAAAAAACTGCTATTTCATTTCTTTGATTTAATAAATTTTTATTTTTCAGAAACTTAATCATCTATAACTTTTTATGTAGGCACAAAGGACATGGGTCATTTAAAGACCTACCTGTTCTTGTTTTCTTTGATTTTTTTTATTAGTTTCCATTTTACTGTTGGTGTTTTATTTGTTTCTTTTAAATGCCAAAAATATTTGGATAGGGATGTTTGGTTGTGATAATCAATATTATTGAAGGAAGTCAGATATTGTTTTCATCTTAATTTAAATTCATTCATTCTTAGTACATTCTATATAGAATTTTGCAACATTAGGGTTCTCAATAGATGAGATAGTGCATTGGTAAACTACAGATTCTGTGCAACATTTATTATACAAAGGACAATTTTCAGAATTTCTGCAGTTACATAATTTATCTTTACTATTGTTTATTCTTATTTCTGGATCACTATTTCTTTGATTCAGGCTTAAGTATTTATTCTATATTGTGTTATGTTTTTTTTATAATCTTTTCTAAATTTTCAGTACAACTGTAACTTAATTTTAGGGTATTTTTATTAAAAACTTTGCTAAGTAACTATTAAAAGAATATCAAACTGATTTTCAAATTTGTTCAGTATACCATTGTGTGTGGTGAGGTGTAATGGATAACAAGTTGGAATTAGAACTCAGAGAGCTGAGTTTGAATTCCAGTCAGGTTTGTTACTGTAGTGAACTACCACAGAGGACAAAGAGATGCAGGGTTGCATTTATTTTTTCCAATTCTAGAATAAAATCAAAAATGAAATAACTTATGTACAGCAGAAGCAAAGATTCAATCATTCCTCACAATGTAAACTGTCCAAAGGAGAAAGAAATGACAGCTTCATGAGTCACATATCTAAAATAGTTAGATCTTAGAGTAAGAAACTCTCTTGCAAGATTATCTTTGTGCATATGCAAATTTGGGCTGTCAATGAGACGTAAAAACAGGAAGAATGGGGTGACAAGGCAGTGAAGAAAAAAGATGGTTAACAGCTTTGTTGAACTTGCTACACGTGTCACAGATGAGAAGAAGAAATTGATTACAGGCATTGATTGTGACAATCAGTTTAAAGCTTTTTTGCTATAATTATAATCTTAGGAAAGGTTTGAATGCATCTCTACTCCCCCCAGCTATGGGTTAAATAGCAGGGCCAATTAGGTCCTATATCCTTGGTTGGCATCACAGAAAGAAGTGGCAACCTACTGCAAGAAATCCTTCTGCTAAGTTAGTGACAAAGAAATACAATTGCTCATGCGTTTATCACTTATAGTACTTTTGTTTTTGTTTTGTTCTTTTACGGCATATCAACACATATTGGGTCATTTAATGCAGACCTATGGTACTTAAATGACTGCTCTAAAATAAAATACATATATTGCTTTTGTAAACATCCTCAGTGATGCTTCTATACAAGGTCCATTAGGGGTTTCAGGTCTTTTAACATCATATCCCCTCTTCACAGTGACCCAGCCAGTACTGATTGGGTATCAACTTGTGTACTTTCTGTTAGATACAATATTTTCCATCCTCCCAACTATATACTGCAGCCCCTCTTGGCAACTTATTTACAATCTGGATAACAATGGTTTGGGGTACACTAATTCTGTCCCCTAGTCAAGACTCCATTTTTGAGTGTAGTTTTACATCATACCCAAACACATATTGGGTCTTTTAATGCTGACTTAAATGACCACTTTTGTACTTTATAAATATTTAGAAATAGAAATGTTGCAAATGGTGCAAAAGTGAAATTAAAGCTGCCTAAATGTGGTTGACACAGACCCATTACAGGCATAGTATATACCTGAAATATTTGTCAGGTACAAACTCTCAGTAAGCCACTCGTTGAAACAGAACTTGGTCGTTAAGTGAAGTGTGTATAATGTCATGCAATAATGGCTTTAAGAAAGCACAAATTTAATATTAGTTGACATAAAAATTAACATCTTTTTAGTGAAAATTATGTCCTGTACATCCTCATGTATTATATGGCTTTTGAAGACCTAATTTTGAAGGTAATTCTAAGGGGGCTACATGATACACAAGATATAAAATTAGTATATGTACTTCTGTCACTGGTTTTGACCAAATTATAACTGTAGTCAAAAGTACAGCTATATTTAAAATAAACATTGTGTATTACACAAGTATATATGGTAATGTCTTTTTAGATATATACCTGTATGTTTTCTGTAAATAAATTTAGTTTAAGTAATTCTGATGTGCAGATGCTATCTAAGTAGTGAAACTCTGAGTTAAGAGGATAATTGATCCATTTGGTATAATTATGCAAGTTGGTTGAATCCTATTTCTGGTGTGTATTTATTCTTGAAAACATCTGACAAATGAAAGCAATTTTGATGGGCCAGTGTCAAAATATGTATTCTTGCTTTTTTTTTTTTTTTTTTTTTTAATGAATATTCTGTTTGTATTGATAGTAATTTGATTCATTGTTACATTTACTCTTCATATCTGCAAATATCTTCATTCATTTCTTCTTTTGCAATTGATTTCCTTTTTTTAAAGAGATTTTATAATCTGATTCATTTTTTTTTTTTTTCAGGTGAGTGCTTTTGGTTTCTGAAGATGTTTGAGTGAGTATTGAAACTTAATTAAATCATTACCCACATTGTCTCCATAAAGAGTTGCTTTTTTTTCTTCATTCTAGCAATGAAAGGAGGAAACCAAACAAAAAAAAAATTTGAAATTCTTTATCCTCAAATTATTTTTCAATTATACTAAGTTTACCTCCATCTTTTTATGTTCCAATGCACTATATGAAAATGCTATTCCTTCTTTAACAAAAAAAAAAAATTTAATGACATAATTGTCTTTGAAATTCTTATTATCTTCCTCTGCATCAGAAATCTTACATTATGCATGTTCTTCATCGATTTGTATGACATCAGACAGAGAACATCTTTCACAGTATTACTGGTTCCCTTATTGTATTCATTTCTATGCTAAGTCGGCCAAGCATAGAAATGAATACAATATAGGAACCAGTAGTACGAAGTGCGAGAGAAAGACAATAATAACAACGAAATTGTAATGTGAGATCTTGTAAAAATTGATTATTGAGACATTAAGTTTATAAGTCCCAAAAATTCATACACTGATGTCCTCATGGTCACATGACCCAGTGGATAAAAGTATTGGTTGAATCCGGTGACTTGACCCAAAGAATTGGCTACAGTAGACATGAACAAAAAACTTGAGATGAGTTAAAGGGAGATAACTGATACTGAGACATCTGGAAGCGACATGGCACAGTGAATGAAATAAAGGGTTCAGATAGAAATTCTAATCACCGAAAGAAGGCCAAAACATTGGGAATATGGCAACGAAGATGAAGACAACAGTCCAAACAATGTAAACAATTACATTACCTCATCTCAGAAATATAGAGAGATGTAGAACTTTAAGTTGGGTCATACAGATGCCAATGATAACCATGACAATATTCTGATAACTTCAATCTGGAGGTCTTTGAATTTCTTTCACCTTGATATTATTAATCAAGTATTTTCTTGTTTTTGTTTTTTTTTTCTGTCTGTCAATGAGGATGATGACATGTTTGGTATCCTCAAGGATTACAATCTCTTTGGATTGTTGAAATCCCACATGATTTGATTGTTTTCTATCACTGATTCTGGGCCGTGATGGTATCATTTCTCATTGACCTCCAGATGATACTTCTTGCATTAACAACAATGCAGATGAGAAAACATTTTATTATCATGAGTATGACAATATCCTGCAAAAAGGCCACTGATCAGGAGACTGGAAGATTTGAAGAGCATGGAACCACATCTTAATTCCTGTTGTTCCCAGTGCCACCCTAGCCTGGGGTGGTAGCACCTGTTAGGGTCCCAGCTATGAGCAAATAGTGAACTCCCAAACAAAAACAAAACACTATGAAAGTATAAAAATACAATTTTACATAAAAAATATCAGCAGTAGACATTTATATAAAAAAATTACTAACAATACCTTTTTATAGCATAATTGCCAATATGAAAGAACTCTTTCATGATATTAATCCATATAATATCCTAAAATTTCTGAAAGAAATCAAACTATTCTATAATATAACTTCAACAAAACATAAAACACACATATCTTTGCCTCTAGTAATCTTGTCCACACAAACATGTATATGCACAAAAGCTGAGTATCATCTACCATGTATTCAATTGTGAAAGAAGAATAACATATATGATTTTATTAAAGCAAAGCTCTCAAGAAAATTAAATTTTAGCATTAAGTGATCTATAAGGAGTTGATATGCCATTAAAGAAATCAAATCCATTTTTAGGATATGTAAAGTAACCCAGATACTTTCAGAACAGAGCCCATAGGTTTAACTGATTTTTATACATTTCTATAATAATACCAGCAATACATTTTATATAAAAAAAATGATCAACGATATCTATTTATAGTAAAATGATCAATAATACATCAATGAAAACAAGAGAACTCTTTCATGGCATTAATCCATATAATATCCTACAATTTCTTAAATGAAACTGTATTCCAAAATATAAATTATAGCCTATGAGTTGATATGCTGTTAAACAAACAAATCAATTGTAAATCAGAAGACACTTTGCTATCATGGTGTATATATTATTTTGTACATGTATTCCACCAGCGTTAGTGATGTGGGTGACATTTTCCACTTCCTTGCCCCACAGCCTGCACTTATCCGAGTCCCCTTTGTTGATAGATGTTCTTCCAGAGAGAATTAATATTCAGGGCTTGGTCTTGGGTGGCTTTCTGTCTCAATTTTCAATTCAACTTTCTTAAATCAATCCCATGAATCTTTGCACTTAATGGCTTTAGAAAAGTTCTGAAATTATAACAGACAATATTATAAGAACATATTAATTAATCAGTTACAGACAAAATAAAAATCTTTTTATTTAAAATTATTAATAAGATACTATATTCCTAGTGAGTAGATACCAACTGAAAGTAAAATTTAATTAACCTATAACTTATGGAGAAAGGTAAAGATTATATGGCATAAAATTATTAATCTGCAAAGGTTCAGCTTTTAAGCCTCTATAGTTATTCAATTACTAGAAATTTATAATCTTCAAGTAACACTTTAGAATTGATTCAAGCATTTTTCTGTTGAAATATTCATATTTATGCATTTTGTATCTATTATGACATCTGTGCATGAAGTAGAATTAAAGGAAAAATATATCAAGTAGTCAGACAGTCTATGTAGCAGTCATTGAGAGTCTGCATGATAGTCTTGTGTAGCAACTGGTGGTAACAGTCTGAGTTGAAGTCATTTAAAAATTTTCCTGTGTCTAGTCTATTTTCTGCAATATGAAAACTGTCTTCATAAGAAGAAACTAGACTAAAAGAAAAAAAAACAATTTTTGCAAAACATCTCAACAATTTCTGAAATATCAGGGATTTACATTTTATCTGTTTTCTTCGTTTTATTTCCTTTTTCTTTGTGAATGAATTCAATCCTTTTACAAAGGCAAACTTTCTCACCCTCAGTTTTCCATGCTGTAATATTAAATCTTTTCTCTTTTGAGATAAAAAAAAGTTTTAACATGTTATCTGCCAGAGCGTTAGAAAAATAAAGAGGGAAGACACAGTTCTTTTGGTAGATTGTCTTAAAAAACAAAAATCATTTAAAAATTTAATTTTTGCTTTACCAAAAAATTAGAGTTCTCTGAAAAACCAGAATCATTTTTTTTGAGCTTTTGTCATACCTTAACAAAGTAGGTATTTTAAAAGTTCAGTGATAACTTATTTTTTCCTTTTTTTGTTTTTTTGCTTTTTTTTCATTTTTTCTTTTTTTCTTATTTTTTGTTTTTTTTTTTTTTTTTTTTTTTTTTTTTTTTTTTTTTTTTTTTTTTTTTTTTTTTTTTTTCTTTTTTTTCTTCTTTGTGTGTGTGTGTGTGTGTGTGAATCTGTTGCTTTGTAAGAGGTAGATTTATTTTTTTTAACTGTTTGGTTTTTTTTTTATCATTTCATCCCTAGCATGTTGATAAAACTACTAAGATGCAAGGGGTTACTGAGAGTGAAAAAATACAAGAAAAAGCATTAAGGAGAGAGGCCAAGAAAAGAACAGGATTCAAAGAGAAGATGATAATTGACATTGCATTTAAATATTTGAAGATCAATGTTGACTGGAAAGTAAGAAGTCAGTTGAGAGTTCCACAAGAAAGAATTGGAAAAGAAACTGTTAGCATAGGATTTACGTTTAAATCTAGCAATTTCAATTGTAAAATGATGAGATCTACCTGCTAATCTAGTACTGTGCTTAAATTTGTAAAGTTGAGGTACTAAAGAGGAAAGCTCATCAGAACAGTTAGCATGAAAATATGTATCAAAAAGGTGCAGGGAAGTTATGCTACGACAAAGGAAAAGTGACCAAGGTTGACATGCCAGGTCAAGACCAATAACATTGCAGATTCTTCTTTGGATTTAGTAAAGAATCTTCTAGATAGATAGCAGAATCACCAGACCAGATATGGTAGCAATATTCAGTGTTGAGGGTATTTTAAAGTAAGTTAACCATCTACCCTTTATATTATTGAAAATTGTTTTGACATTTAATCAGAAAGAGAAAATTTAGAGGGTACAACAAAAAGCAAGACGTTTTAATTTATTTAAAAGACAATAACAAATTATATCATTTATAAACTTGAATGAAATGTCAACTCCTTCCCAATCTCTGAAATCAAAAACGTATTCATTTTTCTTCCAGCCTTCCCTTCATAAATAACCCCACCCTTTTTTTTTTTTTCTAATGAAGTGAGTGGAGATCTGCTATTTGGTTTTCTTCTTTTTCACTTTCTACCATTTCTTTTTTTCTTCTTTTTCACTTTCTACCATTTCTTTTTTTCTTCTTTTTTCACTTTCTACCATTTCTTTTTTTCTTCTTTTTTCACTTTCTACCATTTCTTTTTTCTTCTTTTTCACTTTCTACCATTTCTTTTTTTTCTTCTTTTTCACTTTCTACCATTTCTTTTTTTCACTTTCTACCATTTCTTTTTTTCACTTTCTACCATTTCTTTTTTTCTTCTTTTTCACTTTCTACCATTTCTTCTTTTTCACTTTCTACCATTTCTTTTTTTCACTTTCTACCATTTCTTTTTTTCACTTTCTACCATTTCTTTTTTTCTTCTTTTTCACTTTCTACCATTTCTTTTTTTTTTCATTCAAGGGTTTCATGTCATCCTTTATTATATCCTCAAGAGCTCTTTAGCATCAACTGAAGACTTAATTTTCTTTTTCCTTATTTCCCATCTCTTTTTCATTACTGTCTTCAGTAGCAGATTCAGACATTGACTCTCCATCTGTTTTTTCAGTATTGTTTACTTCTTCTCCATCACATTCATCTTTGCTTTTTTTTTTTTTTTTTTTTTTTGACAACTTTTGCTTTTGTATTTTCAACTTCTGCCTCTTCAACTTCAGCCTCAGCTGTCAGGTCGGATCTAGTCACTGGCATTTTGTGGGTTTCAAGTGATTCTTCTCCAAAGAAAAATCTTAAACTAGTGCTGCTTCACTCTATAGACATTTGTGCAGATGACCAGAATCAAATCAAATGGAAGAATCCGAAGTTAATTCACGCAGACAAACTTTTACAAGCATGTTTGAACTTACGCCCTTCTTTGGCAAAGATATTCAAATTTTAATTTATAAATTGCATATATTTTATATATATATATATATATGTGTGTGTGCGTGTGTGTTGACAAAGGGTTTTCTAAGGTTATCTTTTCTGTCTATTTCTATTTTTTCAATTATAGTGAATTTTGCATGGCTTTTAAAATCATGTTTTTCTAGGCAGAAATGTTGTTCTATAGGTAATAATCTTTCTTTGGAGATGTTCTAGATATACTATCAATATAAAATGTAAGATTATATAATGTCAAGATATATATTTTAATAATGTTTATATATAGACATTTATTTTGATTTAGTTGGAAGATCACATTGAGGCATGAAATTGACAGTCACAATGCAGTGTTGTTTTATATGTCGATATTTTCTATATCTGTAGACATTTATATAGAGATTTTCATATTGTACATTTTATATAAATATATATATTTCATATTTAGATATATTAACATATGATATAAATATTTTGATATAAAGAATGATATCAATCAAATGATACAATGATAAAGACTAAAGACAATATCATATATTTTCTGTTGAATAAACCTGGATTAAATCAGATCAAAAGGAAAATATATAAAATTGTATGAATTTAAGCACAGTACTAGACTGGTGTCAAGATCTCATCAATTTACAGTTGCTGGCTAGATATACCTGTAACTTCTATGCCAACAGTTTCTTTTCTTGCACTTCTCATTTGTGGAACTCCCTTCCAGCTCCATGATTTTGGGTCAACTTTAATCTGCAAACATTTAAATGCAATGTCAATTGCTATCTACTTTCCTGCTGATTGTTTTTTTTATTCTACTAACATTTCTGTTCTTAATTATTCCACACCCTGTAATCTCTTGTGTTTTAATGGTCGTATTGTCTTGCTTGGGGTGATACAGATTAAAAAAAAACAACAACAATTTTGCAAAAAAACTTAAACATCTAGCTTTCAGGCAATTCAAATGGTAGATTCCATGATGAATTCATTATATATATATATATATATGGGATATATTTTTGCAAGAATGTTTAAATTTACGTCTTCTCAGAAGCCACAGGTCTAAAATGGTTGCTTTTGTTTGAAGGAACAGACAGCAAATTTTCAGATGCCAGTAATTCTTTAAAGAAAACAGACTTTGAATAAGCTTCTGCTTATTCATTTATATGTCATCACCTTTCAGAATATGAGCAATTATGGCTCTCCACAACTTTCTCTCTCTTGTTGCTCACAATAACTTTTGATGCTTCACATATCTAAACTTTCCTTTTCCTGACATCCCCATTCACTCAAATTTATTAAGTAGTTTTTTTTAATCACTTAACCTTAAGCAAGGCAATATAGCCTCTAAGACACAAGGGGGTTACTGAATGTGAAAGAATATGAGAAAAAGAAAAATATTATTAGGGTGAAAGTAAAATAAAATGAAAGCAATTAAGTAAACAAAAGATAACAATTGACATTGCTTTTAAATTTTTGAAGATCAAAGTTGACTGGAAAGTAAGTGGCTGGAAGAGATTTCCCCAAGCAAGGGCTGTGAAAGAAGAAACTGTTATCATAATGTTGTATTCCCACTTCATTCTCAGGAGGTCTTTTGGTTGATGGGGTTGATAGCATAATGTTCTCTTGCTCATATTCATCCAGTTGCTGATTGTTGGTTGTTTTTTTAGTTCTGCAATAAATGGGAACTTCAACAAAAGAGATTTTAAACTTATCTATTTTTAAAAATTAAACGTCTTTTTTGCAATTCAAAAGGTCAATTCCAAAGTAGATTTACACTGACATACTTTTGCAAGGACGTTTAAATTTAAATCTTCTCAGAAGCCACAGCTGTAAAATGGTTTCTTTTGTGTGAATGAACAAACAGCAAACTGTATTTTCCTCCTCAAAGAACTGAGCATCAAGTTTTACTTTGTCAGCTCTGGCAGATAAACTTATAGATAAACTGGATTTGTTGAACATGGATTCAAATTGGAATCAGATGCTTGATGTTTGTCTTAAATTTTCAGACGCCAGTAATTCCTTGAGAAAGAAGAAAACTTTGAATATAAGTTTCCTGCTTTCAGGGTTTGAGTGATCATGGCTCTCCATAACACAAGAATGCCATGGACCGAACATGTGAGGAACAATAAAGTTTTAGAGAAAATGGAAACAAAAAGAACACATGATTAACATCAGAAAGAAGCAGTTGAAATTTCTAGGGAACATAATATAGAAAGAAGACTTGGAAAATATGATACTCACAGGGTAAATTGAAGGCAAGAGGGACAGAGGAAAATAATGTATAACATACCTGGTGAGCTTGAGTGAATGTATGGCAGACAGGGTTTGGGAGAGATAGCCAAAAGACAAAATTTATTAAGAGCTACAAAGGACAGGAATGTTATCTTCATCTTCATATTCACGTTTCCGCCAATGTACGCTCCGGCCTTCTTCGGGTGATTGGAATTTCAAACCAAACCTTTATTTCGCCAACCAGGTTATATTGTTCTAGTTCTACATGCCATGCCTCTTCCTGATGTCTCAGTTATTTCCCTTTAACTCAACACTCCAAGTTTTTGGGTCACCATTGCTGTGCCCTGGCATTGAACTCACAACTCTTTGGGTCTAGTCACTGGATCTAACCAACATCTTTATCCACTGGGCCATGTGTCAATCTATCCCAATGCATGAAATAAAGGTTTCAGTTCAAAATTCCAATCACCTGAAGAAGGCCGGAGCGTGCAACAGCCAAAATGTTGTGAATATGCCAATGAAGATGACTGTTCGAATAATGTAAATAATGCAAGTAATCATAATACCTCATCTCAGAGGTATAGACAAAGAACAGGAAGTTGCGGAGAGCCATGATTGCCAACTTCCTGATAAGACATGGCATATAGAAGAAGAAGGTTTATTAAGCCTGGAATCAGCCCCATCTATGCACTACATACATTGTTTAACAAGCACCAATGCTTTCTGTGTGACATGACCCTAAACTGAAAATGTGAGTCTCACTTTTATACAAGAGATTTAATTCTGTTTAAAATGATACATCATTTGCATTTTCTATATTTTGACATTTTTTTTTTTTTTTTTTACTTATGAACAATTGCAGTAATCTTCAGATGTCAGATTGCAGCTGGAATTTCATATTAGAAATCTCTTAACATATCCAGTCTTTTAATACTTTTTTTTTTGTTATTGTTTTTATACGGAATGTCTAAATCTCGGCTTGTCACTTTAAGGCAAAATTCAGAATCATATTTTATTGAACACCTGAAAAGTAAATCCTTTCCAAAAACTCAATATGAAATTTCAGAACCAAAACAAAAAGGGGTCATCTCTTTTTCTCCAGCATAATTGATGATCGAAAACATCTCGGCATTTTTTCTTTTTTAACCTAGACTTCAAAACTGACTGATTTCATAATTCAGCAAACGAAAACCAGCAAGAATTAAACCTAAAAAGAACAAAAGACATATTACTTAATGTTATGAACTTTATACAGGGAAAATCTAATGAGAATTCAAGAACCTTTTATTCTTTTTATATTTAAAACAGAAAGGTAGACAGAAAATGTGGTAGCTACCTATGAAGAAAGATAGACAGAAATAGATATAAGCAGAGAGATGAACAGATATGAAAGACATGGAGAGAGTGGTAAAGAGTTTGACTGATACAGAAATTAAGAGATGGAGAGAGAGAGATAAGATCAGAAAGAGTGACTGTATGAAGAAAAATAGACAGAAATAGATATAAGCAGAGAGATGAACAGATTTAATGAAAGACATGGAGAGAGTGGTAAAGAGTTTGACTGATACAGAAATTAAGAGATGGAGAGAGAGAGATAAGATCAGAAAGAGTGACTGTATGAAGAAAAATAGACAGAAATAGATATAAGCAGAGAGATGAACAGATATGAAAGACATGGAGAGAGTGGTAAAGAGTTTGACTGATAAAGAAATTAAGAGATGGAGAGAGAGAGATAAGATCAGAAAGAGTGACTGTATGAAGAAAAATAGACAGAAATAGATATAAGCAGAGAGATGAACAGATATGAAAGACATGGAGAGAGTGGTAAAGAGTTTGACTGATACAGAAATTAAGAAATGGAGAGAGAGAGATAAGATCAGAAAGAGTGACTGTATGAAGAAAAATAGACAGAAATAGATATAAGCAGAGAGATGAACAGATTTAATGAAAGACATGGAGAGAGTGGTAAAGAGTTTGACTGATACAGAAATTAAGAGATGGAGATAAGATCAGAAAGCGTGACTGTCTGGCAGAATGAAGATAGATTAAATGATTGAGAGAAAGAGAGATAAACAGACTGAGAGACAAATAAATAGATAGGATTAGACTTAATGATAGACAGAAATAGAGATTGATAGAAAGAAAGACAAGAACAGGAATAGAGTGAGATAGAAGAAAATATACATAGGAATACAGAAAAGAATAGAGTGATAGAGACGAGAATAGAGGATGATAAAGAGAAAGCAATAAATAAGCAGACTTAGTAGAGAAAGAGATAGAAAACCATAAAAACTCCAACAGAATGTAATGAAGGAAAGGGAGAAGAAAGGACTAAACATCAATTGCAAGAAGTCAGAATGCATGCTTGTTAGCAAAAGGATGAACCCAGAATGGAAATTATAAATTGGAGATACCAAAATCAAACAGATACAAAAATTTAAATATCTGGGAAGTGTTTTAACATAGGGCGGAAAGTGCTGCACAGAAATTCAAAGGCACATTGGTATAGCCAAAGATACATTCAAAAAGCTAAGCAGAGTATTAAGAAACAGGAAAAAAAAAAAAACAAAAAAAAAAGCCAGAAACAAAGAAAAGACTACTGAACTGTTACGTGATATCTGTCCTGTATGGCAGTAAATGCTAGACAACCTCTTCAAAGATGAAGAAAAAACTTGAAGTAACAGAAATGTGGTTCTACAGAAGGATGCTGAGGATACTAGGGACTGAATATGTGAACACTGATGAAGTTTTAGAGAAAATTGAAACATACTTAACAACAGGAAGAGACAATTGAAATTTCTAGGGCACATAATGAGGAAAGAGAGCTCAGAAAATTCGATACTCACAAGACAGATTGAAGGCAAAAGGAACAGAGGAACACAACACATAACATAATGAGCTTGAGTAATTGTTGATGGAATAAGGTTTAGGAGGAATAACAAAAAGGCAAAATTTATTAAGAGCTACAAAGGATTGGAAATTGTGGAGAGCCATAATGGGACATGGCACATAAAAATGAAGAGAGAAAGAGTGAAAAAGTGAGAGAAATAGGAATAGTGAGAGAGAAGGAGAAAGAAACAGGAATAGTGAGAGTGAGAAACAGGAATAGTGAGAGAGAGAATGAGAAAAAGGCATGGTGAGAGAAAAGGGAAACAGGAATAGAGAGTGATTGAGAGAGAAAAACAGGAATAGAGAATGAGAGAGAGTGAGGGAGAAACAGGAATAGAGAGTGATTGAGAGAGAAAAACAGGAATAGAGAGAGATACAGAGAGGAATAGAGAGTGATAAACAAGAATAGGGAGTGATAGAGAGACAAAAATAAAGGGAGATAATTATAAACTTAGAAAGTGATAGAGAAAAATATAGAAATAGAAGTTGTTAGAGATAGACAGGATTAGAATTGCAGAGTGATAGATATTAACATACTGAAAAGGAAATGAACATGGGGAGATAAGTATAAAATTGAAATAGAATCCGTGAGAGATAAAGACAGGCTAAAATAGATAAATAGAAATAAAGTGAGAAATATAGACAATGAGAAAAAGAGATAGGATGAGAGAGAGATAGGACAGTGGTTCCCAAACGGTGCACCTCATAGGTGTGGCAGAATCGGATAGCAGGTGAGGCAGAATGATTGAAAGACAATCAAAGATTTAGAAACAGTTTCAAAAAATTCACATGCCAAAAATCAATATAATTTCAAAATTTAACATATTATTATGGATTAATTGTAATTGCATGCATGAGTCCCAGTATAAATAGTTATAAATAATCATTGACTGATTTTATCATTGGGATATTTTTGCATTATATCAAGTGTCAAGAATATAGTAACTAGGGTCCGCAAATTGGAGGAGAGAGTTATCAATGATAATGTTCTGATTTCGGATACGCGTTTATCTCCGTTTAACACTCTCTTTCTTAATCACATAAAATTTGGTGAGGTGTGATGAAATTTTAATTCTGAAAATGTAGCCCAGACAAAATGTTTGGGGAACGTTCTGATATAGGGATAGACAACAATAGAAAAAGAAATAAACACCCAGAAAAAAGAGAGAGAGATGAAAAAACCATGTGAGAAAGAGAATTAAACATATTAATTGATTGAGCTAGAGATATGCAAGTAAGCTGAGAAAAAGAAATAATGGACAGACTAAAACAATAAATGATCATGGCTCTCTACAGCTTCCTTTCCTTTATTATCTGTGAATGGTTATGACTTCTTATGAAAGAAAACTAAATGTTTTGTGGCTTCCTTCTCTACTGTTTTGAATTCAAAGTAATCCTTCTCCTAGACTGGCTATCAGCCAAGGTTAGAGAGCCCAATCTACTTTGTTATTTAACATATAGCTGGCAAGGAGAATAAATAAATTGTTTGCGCATGCCTACTTACGTTTTTGACATTTTGACAATATTTTTTATTTTAATTTCATATACACCCCTCGTTTCTACTTAGCTGTCAGATCATTGAGTTCTTACATCTACTGGTACCATGTAATCCAATATTAGCTGGACAGAAGGTGGGCATTGCTAAGTAGCTACTTGCTCTGGAGATTCCTAGAAGGACCCAGCATGGTTACCATGATATTATGGATCGCAAAATGGACCCACCAAGATTGCAAGTTATGTGGTTTGGTCTGAACATACTCTCTCTAAATATAATATTATCTATTTTCTGTTGAGTAGACCTGGATTAAATCAGACCAAATGGGAAATATATAAAACAATTTTGAAAAAAATTAAACGCCTAGCTTTTTTTGCAATTCAAAAGGTTAATTCCAAAGTGAATTCACACAGACGTATTTTTGCAAGGACATTTAAATTTAAATCTTCTCAGAAGCCACAGCTGTAAAATGGTTTCTTTTGTGTGAATGAACAAATAGCAAACTGTATTTTCCTCCTCAAAGAACTAAGCATCAAGCTTTACTTCTTTGTCAGCTCTGGCAGATAAACTTATAGATAAACTGGATTTGTTGAACATGGATTCAAATTGGAATCAGATGCTTGATGTTTGTCTTTAATTTTCAGATGCCAGTAATTCCTTGAGAAAGAAGAAAACTTTGAATATAAGCTTCTGCTTCTTTTTTGTGCCATCACCTTTCAGAATATGAGCAATTATTGCTCTCCACAACTTTCTCTCTCTTGTTGCTCACAATAAATTTTGATGCTTCACCTATCTACACTTTCCTTCTCCTGACATCCCCATTCACTCAAATTTATTAAGTAGTTTTTTTTTTAATCATTTCATCCCAAGCAAGGCAATATAGCCTCTAAGACACAAGAATGTGAAAGAATATGAGAAAAAGAAAAACATTATTTGGATGAAAGTAAAATAAAATGAAAGCAATTAAGGAAACAAAAGATAACAATTGACATTGCATTTAAATTTTTGAAGATCAAAGTTGACTAGAAAATAAATGGCTGGAAGAGATTTCCACAAGCAAGAAGTGTGAGAGAAGAAACTGTTAGCATAGTGTTGTATACCTCTTCATTCTGGAGAGGTCTTTTGGTTAACAGGGTCAATTCCATAACATTGTATCTTCTGTCGCTCATCTTCTCTTGGTCACTCATTTCTGGTTGTTTTTCTTTTTAGTTTGGCAATAAATGAGAATTTCAACAAAAGGGATTTTAAACTTAACTATTTTATTAAACACATCAATGTGTACATTTTTAACTAGCCTAGCCAATGGGGTCACTCTATCACCTCCACTGGGGAGCAAGTTCCCCAAGTCACAAAATAATCAAGTCTGCTGTGTATGATGTGTAAAAATTTAACTCCCTGAAATCCCTTTCTATCTCTCTATCATTCCCACATTAGTTTTAACCAATCAAAAATGACTTCCTTTGTTTTCCTTTATCTGACCACAAAGGTCAAAATGAGGAATTCAAAAGAAAATACAATTCTCTAAAAAAACATAATAGTTTGCTAGACTATTATTTAACAATAGAACTTATAGTTATGTCTAGCAACTTCAACTGTCAAATAATGAGACTTAGCCGTCAGTCTAGTACTGTGCTTAAATTCACAAAGACGAGGTATGAAAGAGGAAAGCACCTCAGAACAATTACCATGAAAATATTTACAGAAAAGGTATGGGGAAACGGCATTATGTTTTGTGGGAAAGTGACTGAAACTTATATGTCAAGACAAGATAATATGCCCACTGGCATTCTTTCTTTATTGTTTGTCTCAGAAAGTAGAGTAATCTGTTTTTGATAAATATTAGTTTCCTTGTTTTTCTCATTGTCTTTAAAACTTCATATTGTTCACATGTCCTCTCTATAGTATTGTCAATATTTGTCATTTCTGTCATTTCAAGTCTATTCTTCATATTACTTTAAACATAATTTTGGGGGATACACATGTTTGTGTAGACTCCTTATTTTTTAAACACTGTGAATTATATCTACCGGCCTGAACATTTGAATGAGTTTAATAAAGAGAATATGCTCTTTGGCAGGGTACAAACCTGTGTCCTCTTTTATGGTAGAAATCGCAATCTGATCTGATGTGCTTTAGATCCCTCAGCTACAAAGAGTGTCACAACCTAACAAGGTTCAATTATTCTTCAAAAAGAATTCAAATCTACTTGCACAGATCTTCTCAAAGCCAACATCTGCTTACTTTTTATTTTTGTACCTGAAACATAGACAAAATTTTTGAATGGATTTAATTTCTTATTACTTTGTTATTTTATTTTAGTTGATGCCCACATTGGAGTTGAGGCCCTGTTTTTTGTTTTAAAGGTGGGAGTTACATCTACCAGCCTATGCATTTGAGAGACTTTTTTGGATTTTTTATCCAGTTTGATCTGAACTGAACTTCTCTATAGATGTAGAGTAAAAGTATGAAATTCTGCTACAAGTCAAGGATCAAATGAGCCTATGCCAACATATCAATCAATTAGACATTTTGGACTGAGTTCAGAAGATTAAAGTTATCATTGCTTTTTCATGAAATTCATCACAGTCTCTTGCCAAATTAATCATCTAAATTCAATCAATAATTCCAATTTCACTATTATACATGCTAGAAAATTAAAAGACAGAAAATAAATTGTCATCACATATGATTATCTTATTGAATGTTACAAATACAGAGTCATTTAGAAAATCATTGACAAATAGAAATGTTATTTAAACGTTTAATTCTCCAAATTTATATGATTTATTTTTAGATCTAGTCATTCACATCTCTAAAATACAGTGCAATAAATCTTTGCAGATGTTTCCTTTATTACAGTTTCAGCATTTTCTTATTTGTAAAAACTTTGTGTTTGAAGAAAGATAAAATATTTTCTGGATCAGTAAGCATTTTTTTTTTTTTTTTGTTAATCACAATAAATTATTTTGCAGCAAAAATAAGGCTATTTTCACTAGAGAATTAAGGACACATTTTTGCTGGATGAGGAAGGCCATTCTTTTTGGTTCAATGAGTAAAATAAATTTTTAACTTGAGGGGTGAGGTTACTTTTTGACTCAAGAAGCAAGGTCATTTTTTGCCTCAAGTAAGTTAATTTTTTGCCTGGAGAAGTAAGGTCAATGTTTGGCAGGCGGTGTAAGGCCATTTCTGGACTGGAGGCATAAGATCATTTTTGGACTGGAGGTGTAAGGCCATTTTTGAACTGGAGGCATAAGATCATTTTTGGACTGGAGGCATAAGATCATTTTTGGACTGGAGGTGTAAGGCCATTTTTGGACTGGAGGTGTGAAGCCATTTTTGAACTGGAGGTGGAAGGTCATTTTTGACTATATGAGTAATCATTTTTTCATTGGATGAGTAAGGGCATTTTTTGAATGAAGATGTAAGATAATTTTTTGTTGGAGGAATATGAACACTTTTGGTTAGAATCATTTTTACTGGAGTCGTTGGCTCATTTTCAGTATAAACAATCTTTTATTCAGATAAGCATATCAATCAGTCAGTTATGTGCCATGCATGATACACACTTAGGTGATCATGTATCTTTTGATACATGACTGACAAGGCAGATTTTTTCCTGCAGTAGATTGCAATTTCTTTCTACAGTAGACCATTTGCTGCCCAAGGCTATAGAACTCGGTCTACCCTGCTATTTAACCATAGCTGGAGGAAGAAGCATAGGATTCATACCTTTCACAAGGGTATTAGTACATAAGTGAATGTAATGGATTCAACTGGAATTCGAACTCGGCTCTCCGATTCCGCAATCCGAGCCACTATCCATTACTCTACCATGCCTATCAATATATTATTTAATTTAGATAAACATATCAATATATTATTTAATTTAGATAAACATATCAATATATTATTTAAATTTATTTCACTGTATCAACTAAACATTCAATTGGTGACTAGGCTCTTTATATAAACATTTCAAGTCAATTGGTGACTAGAAAGTTAACCTACCTCATGTGGACATTAAATTTAAATTTCTCACACTCCCTCATTGCTGATCTGTTACAACAGGGGATTTTTGAAGTATGATAAATAAAGAGTTAATTCTTCTATAAAACCCAAACTAAAAATAACCCAGAGAGTAAATCAATTTAAGAGCCTGTGTCTCTCATCATAAAGCAATAATCTACATTGGACAACAGCAACCACACTCTAATAAAGGATGACAAACTCTTAAGTAATACAGAATATTAACACTCAAAAGCAAATGCACCCATTACAAAAATTCTGGTTGATAACACCATTATTTTAAAGAAACCCAGCTATCAAGGTGACTAAAAATTATTGAGGCTCTTTATATAAAACATTTCAAGCCAAGCATAAACCTTACTATCTGTCTATATTTCTGAGATGAGGTATTATGTACATTATTTACATTATTCAGACTATTGTCCTCATCTTTGTCGCCATATTTATTACAACATTTCAGACGTTGTATGCTCCGGCCTTCTTCCGATGGTTGGAATGTTGAACATCATTAACGGCACGTGGAACTAGAACAGTCTACCCCAGTGAGCGAAATAAAGATTTCAGTTCGACATTCCAACCATCTGAAGAAGGCCAGAGCGTACAATGGCCTAAACATTGTAATAAATATGGCGACAAAGATGAGGACAATAGTCCAAATAATGTAAGTAATATAAACCTTATACTTTATTTAACAATAGTTCAAAGTCATGTTGTATCCTCTCACACAACCTAAGATTACTGCTATACAATACATCTGACAACATAAACATGGAAAAACAATAAGAACATATGCCTTAAATTGAATTGGCCAAAAACACTTGGCACAATAGCTATTATGCACAAATGCTACACTCCCTTAATTTAATAAGAAAATGGAAAAACTTAAAAACTTTTCCTTGTCTTTATTATTTACATTATTCGGGCTATTGTCCTCATCTTTGTCGCCATATTTATTACATTTCGGCCGTTCTATGCTCAAGCCTTCTTCAGGTGGTTGAAATGTCAAACTTAACCCTTTATTTCGCTCACTGGGGTAGACTGTTCTAGTTCCATGTGCCATGTTTAATGGATGTCAGTTATAAGTTATCTCCTGTTAATTTTCCCTCTGAAAGTTCTCCACTGCCTTAACCATGGTATTGAACTCACACTCTTTGAGTCCTGTCACTGGGTCTAACCAATGCCTTTATTCACTGTGACAATAGTCCAAATAATGTAAATAATGTACATAATACCACATATCAGAAATATAGATTTTTCCTTGTCTCCCACATTCAAGAAAACATACATCTATCTATCTATCTATCTATATATATATATATATATATATAGAGAGAGAGATGAATTAAATAATAAAAATATATATATATATATATATATATATATATATATATATATAATTATTGTAATGGTACCTTAAAGTGGTCTGTTTTTCATTAAATATTAGCTCTGTTCTTCACATTGAGCTCTCAGTATTTACCAATTCGGTTTACCAAGTTCTTCATAACTTATATTGTGGACTCTCCCGTCAATGATAGACACGGGCTATTAAACTGTGTACACCGAGGACCCTTTTTACAACGTATGAGGGTCAGGCAACTCAGTTCCTAGGAGCCAACAGCCAGACAATCTGCACATATGATTTGATTATAGTTGTGCAGGCTTTGTGCAGAACTAACCACACTTTCTGAAGAGCTGAATACAGACATCTGGTGAACCACATGCCACAAGGTCCCCAAATGATCATGCGCAGGTTTTAAATTCAGAATTGTCCTCCTCCTAGACCAGTTGCCATCCAAGGCTATAGAACCTGATTTGTCCTGCTATTTACCCATAGCTGGAGCGAGAAGAGGATTCATACTTTTTTCAAGGATATTACCACATAAGTGAATGTAATGGATTCGGCTGGAATCTGTTACATTGGAATCTAATGGATTCATGAAGAAGCATGGTGGAGTAATGGAAAGTCACTCAGATTTAGGAATCAGAGAGCTGAGTTTGAATACACACACACACACACATACATACATATATATATATATATATATATATATATATATATATATATATATGAATTAAATAAATAAATATAGACTCAAGCAATCATACATGGGTGATAACGAGCATATATAAATTTAAGAATAAATATTTTATTTAATTTTGATGTCAATGAAACAGTACTCATTGTACTAATACAGAGCAATAAAGTATGTATTAATAGATATACATATTACCTTACATCAAAAGTACGACAGAGTTTCAAGTTCATTACAACCCTCAGGTACTTGTAATGGAGATGAAAATACTAACGATTATAATGAGCAGTTCATCACCATTGTAGGTACCTGAGGATTGTAATGAACATGAAACTTGGAGTCATACTTTTGATGTAAGGTAATATGTATATTTATTT
>CAHIKZ030004276.1:55000-70000 GCA_903632075.3 Acanthosepion pharaonis
AACCTGCCAATGTTTACCTACAGACTCGAGTATAAAACCTGCCAATGTTTACCTACAGACTCAAGTATAAAACCTGCCAATGTTTACCTACAGACTCGAGTATAAAATGTACCAGTGTTTATTTACAGACTCAAGTATAATAAAAACAACAGAGTTCAACATTGAATACTCAAACAATGGTTAATATATTGTAAATTTAACCAATCCAACCCTAAATTGAATTTAAATGGAAAATGTAGAGAGCCATGATTAGCTACATCTTGAAGTGACATAGCCCTGAAGGACAAGTAGATTAAATTTGTCTTTAGATTTCTATCTTATAATAGAAGATTTGGTAAGAGGCTTCATATATTGAACTCGAACTTTAGGTTTCTAACTTCAACCTGTGAACTATGAAATAGGTAGTCATGCAATCTGATTTTTATTGGCAAGTTTTTTGTTTTGTTTTATTGGTAAACATTTAGAAAATGTTTGAATTTAAGGCTTCTTTCCTTCAGTCATGTTTCTTTCTGAGTCTTTGTCTGACCTTGTGATCAGTTTAATTCACATTAACAATTGTCATTCAAGAATTTTCCTACCACTTCAAAATGACTCTTACTATGATTCATTACCCATTACTTTCTATTTTAATATCTGTTTTCCCTCTGTTTATCTCTTGAATATTTATCAAGGCAATTTGCATCTTAAGGAGAGGTTTCAAGACTATCATGTAACCTTGTCATTTACTCTTGGAGAGGCAAATCATTGCCTTACCTGCCTGTCTTTCAGACGCCTGGGAACAACTCACCTTTCCTTAACTCACGGGTATAATATAAATGCAATTACCTGAAATTCTTATATCATTTAGGGGCCTTTGCCAGAATAGTAATTGTTGTGTAGGCAACCCCAGCAGAACTTGATTTATGAATTGTGGACAACTTCCAGAACAGTAATATGGCAATCACATTAGGGTGAAGATTTTTGTTCTTAAAAAAACAGACTGAAATATAAAACTCCCTTACTAATCAAAGGAGGAAAAAAAAGAAAAATTTATAATGGATATAAAGAAAAATGATTATTCTGTATTTGTCTATATATCTGAGATGAGGTATTATGATTGCTTACATTATTTACATCATTTAGACTGTTATCCTCACCTTCGTTGCCATATTCACAATGTTTCAGCCCTTGTACCCTCCAAACTTCTTTATGTATTTGGAATTTCAAACTGAACCCTTTATTTCGTCCACTGGGGTAGACTGTTCTAGTTCCCCCATGCTATGCCTCTTCCAGTTATTTCCTTTTAACTCTCCAAGTTTTGCTTCACCACTGCTGTGGACTAGTATTGAACTCACAACTCTTTCAGTGTAGTCACTGGATTTAACCAATGTCTTTAGCCACCAGGCCACAGCATCTTCATTGCCATATAGGGTTCAGTTTGAAATTCTGATCATCTGAAGAAGGCCAGGGCATACAATGGCTGAAATGTTGTAAATATGTCAATGAAGATGAGGATAACAGTCCAAATAATGTAAATAATGATTATTCTGATTAATGTTAAATGTTGTAAAGATTAAAGATTAAAGAATACAAAAGTTACTAGTTCATTTTTGGCACAATGTTGAAGAAATCTTAGAAGTGTTTTGGAAGTTTACCAACTCTTTACAACCCACATTTGTATACTTTTTAAGAATTATGTATGGAAACGTGATAATTTCAAATTATTTGGGGAAAATCATGGCTGAATATAAGATGCCCATTTAATAATAGTGTTTAAGCTTCATATCAAAAATAGTTTACAAAGTTTTCTCTTTCTCCTCCTTTCTCCTATTAAACTCCCCTGTGGAGTATAGAGCCTCAGCCTCACCACTCTTGAGCCACGGCTTCACCACACTGTGTTACTGCAGTGGTTTCTCTAACATTTTTATTGATTTTTGGCAGCCAATTTTGAATTCAGAGTTCTCCTTCTCCTTGACTGATTACCAACCACAGCTAGAGAGCCCATTCTACCTTGCTATTTAACATATAGCTCAGTAGTGAAGAGATGGATTCATACATTTACCAACAAACTTGACCAGAATTTGAATTCGGCTTGCTGATTTCTCTTTCCAAGTTACACTATCTGTGCATATATATGATTAGGATTTGCCTTGAATTCATTTCGGAAAAGGCTATATCAATTTCTTACATTAGAGCCATTCTAAAAATGGAATGAGGATTTATCTTTAATTCAATACAAAAAAGCTGGGGAAAATATATTAACAACTTTTGACATGAACTAAGAATTACAAAGAAAAGATACAGAATAAATATAAATGGCTTTTTTAAAAGTCACTCACCTTTTTTTTCTTTAATCACGAGAAATGCCATCTTAGGGAAAAAGTACGATGATTCATTATTTAAACATACACACAAATACACATACACACATTTTTTTTTCCTTTCGTTTTTGGATCTGATGAAGCCTAGAAGAGCCAAATGAGTTATAAATCTAGTTTCAGTGAAACATTTTCAATTTGTCAAATTTCTTAAAAACTTTGTCAGGATTCCCGATTTTAAACACACATATATATGTTTTAAAATTAGGATATATGATCCCAACAAGGTTTAAAATTTTTGACAATTGGTAAACATTCATGAAAGTATATTTGTTTTGAAATATATCCAATTATGTATTTAGCTGTTTAAGGCTTCATCAGATCCAATAGTGAAAAAAAGTGTATTTGTGTATGTTTAAATAATTTTCAGACAGTCACATACAGTATAAATATCACATTTTTTTGTCTTACTAAAAATGTACCAAGCATGTGTATAACTAAATGTTTTGACTCACATAGTATTGATGGTTGTCTCCTTCTTAACCTTCTGTTTCAGGTTGTGTGGAAAGTCAACAGTAAAAAAACTTAACGGACATAGAAAAAAATTGACATACTGATAAACACTAACCCCAATATACATTTGACAACTACACAACTGGTAAAACAAAACTGAGTATTTAAAAATTGATACAAACATAAACACTAACATCAATATACATTTGACATCTATGCAATCAATGAAAACATAAGAGAATTTAAAAATTGATACAAAAATAAACATTAATGCCAATTTACATTTGACATCACTATAAGTAACAAAAGCAAAACAACATAGAATTAAAACTGAATAAAAACTGAAACATGACTTGAAATCAAACTTTCTCTTAAACTTCTGATAAATGAATTAATAGCAAGATGTACTATTTTCAAAAAATTTTCCTATTTTTCTATATTTAATATTTTTAGGGGATTTAATCCATATTTTTCAACTTACACACAAATGTATTTATTTTATATACCTATTTTGTGTGAAATGTGGCACATGGCCAATTTTAATGTGCTCCCTGACTATATGGAGAAGTGGACAAAAATTGTGCATTCCACTCAGACCACAGGCATCAGGGAATGTCCTGGAAGAACATCTTGATCTTTTCTGCTGGTGCTTCTCTTATGGCTTGTTAAAGAGTAAAATGTACACCTTATTGGACTTCTAACTCAGTGTCCCAAGCATAAAAAGCTAAGCAGAATCACATTATTTAAATTTGTTGCAAAGCATTCCCACGTTGGTCACCTCCTTTTCTGGTCTTTCAGTCAATAGTCACTTATTAAGATGAAAGCTGTGAGTTATAAGCTCATTAAATCAAACAAGGGTTGTTTGTAAAGTTGGAAACACTACCATGCTCGTAGAAAAGACAGACAACGTTGAATATTTTTTTTTAAATGGGAATTAGTAGCAAAAGCATTTTATCAATTTTAAGTGATTAGCATTTATTCATGACCTTTTCATTATGCATATTCACACACACACACACACACACATATTGTGTATTTTGGGCAGAAATCCCTCTTTTATACAAGTTTCATTAAAAACAGCTGACAAGCCGAAGAAGATTAAATACCAAATTGATATGTGTTGAAGCTTGAATAAGCATGGAATAATAATAATACAACACAAAATGTACGTAACAAAATGTATTGAAACAATGAAAAAAGGTACACAATATTTACAGGTAGTTTTGGTATATTCTTGGGAAGACTGTTCCTGCAGAATGGGTTGACTAAGTCGCAGTCGGCAGAGTCTCTGGATTCGGATCTTAATCTTCCCTCGTCTTCCGGTACCAACCCATATTTACATGGTCGGTACTCCACTTATGTAAATTAGGTGTATCATACACAACACTTTCACTATTCCTTTTCTTTTTTTCGCGTCTCTTTCACTATTCATTTTCCTTTTTTCCCTCTCTTTCACTATTCCTTTTCGTTTTTTCCCTCTCTTTCACTATTCCTTTTCCTTTTTTACCTCTCTTTCACTATTCCTTTTCCTTTTTTCCCTCTCTTTCACTATTCCTTTTCGTTTTTTCCCTCCCTTTCACTGTTTCTTTTCGTTTTTTTCCCTGTCTTTCACTATTTCTTTTTCTTTTCTTTCCCTCTCTTTCACTAATCCTTTTCCTTTTTACCCTCTCTTTCACTATTCCTTTTCCTTTTTTCCCTCTCTTTCACTATTCCTTTTCCTTTTTTCCCTCTCTTTCACTATTCCTTTTCCATTTTTTCCCTCTCTTTCACTATACCTTTTCGTTTGTTTCCCTCTCTTTCACTATTCCTTTTCCTTTTTTCCCTCTCTTTCTGTTGAAGCTTGAATAAGCATGGAATAATAATAATACAACACAAAATGTACGTAACAAAATGTATTGAAACAATGAAAAAAGGTACACAATATTTACAGGTAGTTTTGGTATATTCTTGGGAAGACTGTTCCTGCAGAATGGGTTGACTAAGTCGCAGTCAGGCAGAGTCTCTGGATTCGATCTCTTAATCTTCCCTCGTCTTCCGGTACCAACCCATATTTATATGGTCGGTACTCCACTTATGTAAATTAGGAGTATCATACACAACAATATGTCTTGTAGTTTTCTTCTAATAGTATTGATCCTGATACTTTCTGGTTAGACCTTGTGTTTGTAATATATATATATATATATGTGTGTGTGTGTGTCTTTGTGTGTGCATATATATATATATATATATATATATATATATATATATAAGAGAGAGAGATAAAATTTGTGAGAAAGGAAGAAGTGTTGATAGTTAAATGGGGGTTTCAGAAAAAAAACGTTATGTCATTTTAGTCCATGTCCATTAAGCACATGCTTGTGCATGTTTTTCACAGACATTTTCTTTTCTCACCCCCCCCTCTTTATACTAGTAAGGCAGCCAAAAGAGGTTCAGGGGCATAACCCTAAACAACCATAAGCAAATTTGAATGCAAGAAACTGGACAAGGGAAACTGCAAGTCAAAACACTGTTGGGAAAGCACTGATTAACCCCATTAAACAATTCTCCCCCTCTCCACACCAACAACTGCAACTTCCCACACATTATTGGAGAATTAATTACTTTTCATACAACTTAAACAATTATGCTTGACTGAAAATTGTAACTAAGATGATATTTGGGTAGATGTGACTTGGTACTGACTGATGAAAAGTTATAGCTGAAGCATTCATTCCCTATGAGTATATTGGATTTTACAAGAATGGCCATAAATAATCAAGTGGACTGTGTCATGGATGGCCAAAAAAATGCCGGTAGTGGTTGTCTCTGCAGATTGTGAGATGCAATATACATTTTTGTGTGTTATCTTTTGCTATGAAATTACTTTGATATCTTTGTTATTCAATTTTTTTACAGATGAAACATTGTTATGATTAATTTTTTTTTTTTTTTTTTTACTATTCTTAATTTTTATATGATTTTTGTGATTTATCTACACCATGTAGCAGTAGTAGATATAATAATCTTAAGATGTTCAGATTTAATAGACAAAGCATTATCATTATTATTTCTGTTATTTGTTTATATAATGTAGTATAGAATTCCAGTTTAGCTCATTACATTCACTTACATGCAAATACATTTGGGGAAAGTATAAGGCCATCTCTTCTCCCTCTCAGCTATTGGTAAAATAGTAAGACAGACTGGGTTCTATAGACTTGCTTGCCAACCAGTCTACAAGGAAAACTCTGAATTAAAACCAGCCTACTGCTGTGGCTACAATATATGCAGTGCCCCTATGATCTTAAGGGGTTATGGGACTTGTGATTGAGTAGAAGTAGATATATTAGTCTTAAGATGTCCAAATTTCAGAGATGAAACATTATATGAATATACTTTGTAGTAGTCAATATAATAGTCTTATGATGTCCAAATTTCAGAGATGAAACATTATATGGGTATACCTTGTAGTCGTCAATGTGTTAGTCTTAAGATGTCCAAATTTCAGAGATGAAACGTTATATGGGTATACCTTGTAGTCGTCAATATATTAGTCTTAAGATGTCCAAATTTCAGAGATGAAACATTATCTTTATTGTCTCTTCTTGGCTAGTTATAATTTTCTTCTTGTAGTAGTAATAGACATAATAGTTTTGTGTTCCCAATATCTTAAATGAAATATTAATTTTTGTCTTTCACCATATTTTTTTTGTTACTTGTTTACATATCATAGTAATAATACATGTAAAGTTCTTAAATTGTCTAAATTATGGAAGCATTGTTCTTATTAATAATTTTTTGCTAGTTAGACTTTTCATCTTATATTTGTTATTTTTTTACAACTTGTAGTAGTAGATATAATAGTCTTAAGTCTTCCAAATATCTAAAGTGAAACATCATCATTATTATTAATTCTTGACCACTTTTCTTTCATCTTATTTTTTACTGGTTTGCACATCAATAGTAGTAGATGTAATAGTTGTTTAAATTTTAGATTTAATTAATTATTAATTATTATTTTTGTTGCTTTTTTATTGTGGTGTGCAGGTCTTTTTGCTTGACATCACTATTAAGCAAGTAAAATGAATCCAAAAATATTTTCCTGCAAAATTTTATTGGTGAGACTGCCAGTCCACAACAGTACTTTAGACATTAGGATACAAAAGCTAAACAACTGATGTCATTGAAATTTATTCATATGGCTATATTCGTCAATATACGGTTTTTACATTTTTGTTATAATGTTTGTTTAAACTTAATAGTAGTAGATATAATAGTCTTAAATTACCTAAAGTATTTTTCTTATTAATTTTCTACTAGTTTTTCTTTTCTTACTTTCTTTATTAAAATATGTTGTTTTTTTTCACTTTCTATGAAAATTAAGAGAACAGTGTGAGGCAGAAAATATAAGTACTGGTTTAAAATGAAATCAAAATAATTTTTTAAAAAATGGCAAGAGTTTTATCATGAAACAGAATTGGTTCACATCCATTGCCAAATTCGATGTCTCGTAAAGTTGTATGTTACTTAGGCTATGACATTTCAGAGACTCTAGACCTCTCCTCAACTGAATATAATTTTTTCAAGCCTTTTCATCAGAAATGAAAGATTCAACAATGAGTGGACAGCTATGACTTTTCTCTTCTTAAAGAGTAGAAAGTTTACATGAAGATGAAATGGTCTTCATCATAATCATTGCAAAAAGAATCAAATGGAAAAGATTCTAATTATAAGAGAAAATATTATTGTTCTTGGCATTTTTTAGACTATTGTCTTTATTTCTGTGATAACACATTTCAGCCAATACTTTTGTTGTGATGAGATAACCCAACTTCCCCATTCACGATAATGGACGGTCTGGTGGCCGATAAAGTACGACCACAGGAAACAGTAAGGAGAGCGATAAAAAAGAAGGTCTTCGTTTACTAACACCATTATGGTTAGCTTACTTCCTGACTCTGTCTCTGTATTTTGACATACCTACATCCGATTATAAAATTATTATTGAAAACCACACTCTGGTTTACATTTTGTTTATTATATCTTGTACAAGATATAACAACTTTCTACTGCCTTCTCTATATTGTCTGAAGTTTTCAGATAAATGATTTTATTAATCCATTTATTTTTCACATTGTTTTCTTCAACTTTGTAAGTAGATATGTGGATTGCAACTTGGAATGCAAAATCAGTCAAGTTCAAATTCCAATCTGGTTTCTAGCATTCGTTGACACAAAGGTATGAATCCATCTCCTCCATCACCTATGGGTTAAATAATAGAACTTGTACGTGGAAAAATTATTGCTATTCTAAAAAAAAATTGTTAATGTAATATTCACTCACAAAAAAACATTCTTAAAATCCAAAATATGTCTTAGCTTTAAATAACCAATCAATCAAATAATTCAATGAGCTTTCCTCTTTGGCACCTCAACTTTCTGAATTTAAGTGCAGTACTAGATTGGGAGCTAGGTCTCATCATTTTGCAGTTGAAATTGCTAAATGTAGCCAAAGATTCTATGCTAACAGTTTCTTTTTTCACTCTTCTAGCACATATGTCAGTAGATAAAATAAACCCTGTTGAAAAAATAAAAAATGGAGTGTCTACTCAAATATGGGTATTCACTAAAAATAATGTTTGAAGTAATAAATATATCTATTTTGAAGTATAATATATATATATATATATATATATATATATATATATATATACAAAATGTTGGTGTGGCCAACATAGTACATGTCAAAAATGCTCAAGCAAAAATAAGGAGGGGAGCTAATAAGAAAAAAGAAAAAAACCTAAAGCCAAAAAAAAACTTTACACAAAAAAAGAAGTCAAGCTAAGAAAGAAAGACTAGAAGGCAAACACCTACATAAGAAGTAAATAACAGTGCTCAATGCCGAGGCTGTCCAGACAGGGCAAAAAAACCCTTCAGAGCGTCAGCCCTGAACAGGACACAGCTCAAACTGCTACCCAAGTTTCATGCTCTTTGTGATCTTCAGACAAGCAGAACACAAATCAAAGAATGAGGGATCTAGCATTTATACAATTCATTTATCACAGAGTGTGGAGGGAGTAAAAATAAACACATGTATATCAGTCACACTCATGGAAGGGTGAGAAATAAAAAAGCTTAGAACCCCCTCCCGTACATAAACCTATATATATATAAGATATTTTCATACTACTGTACTCATTGACCTAAGCTTTCAAATTGGTTCACGACTTACCAGCTATATATTACTTTTTTGTCAGAATGTCTATATTACAAAACATAATCTGACATATCTTTTATCCAAATTTGTTTTGAATTCATTACAATAAGATGAAATAATTAATCTATTAAATCAATAAATTTGGAACTTTTATGAGGTTAAAAGTCATTTTCTTTTATATCTTGATAATATATTTTCATAAATAATATATGTGTGTTTTTGTGTGTATGTAAAAATTCAGATATAAGTAAAAAATATGTAAAAAAACAGTTAATATGAATAAGGGAAACTTGCAGACACAAAAAGGATCTTATGCATAACAATTTATCAAATGCATTAGTCATACACAGAAATAAGTTCAGCTCCAACTTTGATCTACAGAATGCCATACTTATTAAAAGAGGAAGTAACTTAGAAAGTTCTTGAGAGTGCCACTATTGAGTTTTGCCAAAATCTTAAGCTGTGCTACAATTTTTTTTTCCAAATATATCCTTTCCTAAAAGATATTCTCCTTTCCCAAGCCAACATCCATGACTATAAAATTTTAAAATTAAAAGAAAACAGTTAAATGAAAAGCTTAAATCAAAATAAAATAATGAGTAACAATTAAATTAAAAAAAAATTCAACAACAATAACAACACATACTTTTGTTTATTAGGCATTAAATTCTATCCCTTAGTATCCTGCATAACTGTTATATAATGTACCTATGAACACTAATGGGTATGTCTCAATCCCCATACATACATTGGTCTCTATTGTAAGAGGTGGGGGTAATATGCTAAGTAGTCCACCACTTGCAGTGGTTTACTTACTTCATACCACTGGTGAGTATCGTATTTTGTTGATGTTATAAAGATTACTATTTCATTTCCAATCTCCATTTTGATAATTCCTCATTCAGTAACCCTTTCTTGGTTACAACAATAATTTACCTTGATTTTCACAGTTTGCCTGAAGAATATTTATGAGATTTCTACTGTTTATAAATAATTGTTGCAAAATAAAAAATTTATATTTGCCTTGATGAAGTCCATCAGAGGATGAAAAGTGTCAGTAAAGAAAAGTTTTGTCTTTATTCATATATATATATATATATATATATATATATATATATATATATATATATATATATATATATATAGTCGAAGTTTGACGTATGAGGGTCAAGCAGATCAGTTCCCAGGAAACCCACAGCCCGACAACAACACATGAGATTTGATTATAGTGGTGAAGGTTTCGTACAGGACCATCCACACTTTTTGAAGGGTTGAATTCGGAGACCTGGTGCACTAAGTGTCACAAGGTCCCCCAAACGACCCTCTGCAGGTTTTGAATTCAGAGTTTTTCCTTCTCCTAGACCAGTTGCCATTCAAGGCTATAGAACCCAGTCTGTCCTGCTAGTTACCCATAGCTGGAGGGAGAAGAAGAGGATTCACACCTTTCCCAAGAGTATTAGCACATAAGTGAATGTAATGGATTCGACTGGAATTTGAACTCAGCTCTGCGATTCCTCAATCCAAGCCACTATCCACCGTGCCTCCAATATATATATATATATATATATACACACACACGCACACACATACACACATGTTTGTGCATTATAATCTGATTATGTATGTATTGTCTTTTGCAAGGTTTCACCTTCTCATGCCCATATCACTTCAAATGTATCCAAGTTGTAACGAAGCTCAGAGCAACTTTAGATTTGAATGTTTATTCTAACTTAATTTTTGGAGTTTCACTAAAAACAAAATAAATGACAAAACATATGTATTTTTTTACTCAGTTTCTCCTTTAAATAATTTGTAATTTTTTAAACTTAATACAGATTAAATTTAAGATTGGTAATTTTGAATTTTATAGTAAAATTTAATATTAATTAGTTAGAACGAATTCTATTTTAGTCTAACCCTAACATTAAAGCATTAATTAATTATTATAACCAAGTTTTTTGAAATTCTCATACACTTGTATTTTCATTGATCATTCCAGCTTATGTAACAGCGTTTCCCCTCAGCGAGGGGTGTTTGATTGATTTGAATCTTTTAAAACCCTTTATTCTACATTCAACACCATCACTTGTTTCATTATGTTTGATTATGAACCATTCTAAGCTTTGTATATTTGCTTTAATTTTGGGAGAAAATAAAGACAAAAACTGTCCAACATTTGGATATTTTTTTTTATTATGCTGTTCCTCGATCTAAGCTTTCGGCTCACATGAGCTGTCATCTTCAGATTGGTTATATGGACATTTCAACAAAGATATTCACCATCAAAGATGATATCCTGTTATGCTTACACAGAAGTTTCCTATGCAACAATAGCTGTCATGGAATTTCAACCTGTGTCTGCTATTCCGTGACCATTATTTCTCTTAATGTCATTAACACAGCAACTGTTTCAACTTGTCTTGATTGTTTTTCTTAGGAAGATGAGCTTTTCTCACTGTCAGTGATTTCTCAGCCATTTTCACTCATTCAGAACAAAAGATCAGATATTAAAGTCTGCATACTTTCAGATATTTTAAGATCTGCAATGAAAAAAAAACACACTTGCTTCAATGAAGAATTAATTTCAAACCTAATCTAATAATACTAATAATCATACTAGCTGATGCAGTCATGATTAGTACCATCACGACTACAGTCTCTGATCATTTCTCACTTCATTGCTGATCTTGTAATGTACTTTTTCTTCCTTTTCAGACAAATAATAATAAATGGTTGATGGAATATAATTGCTTTTTCTATAGTTTTCTTCTCAATTTATAAGAATTTACTTGTATTTGACTGAAGGCAACTGAATATTGTATAAGGTAGCTAAAGTTGGTAGGTAGTCCAATCCAGATTTATTTGTAACTCAAAAATGTAATACATGTAAGTAGTAATATATGTAAGCCAAATATATAGCATATGTAAGGAGAGATGGCTTAGAGAATTTAACACTCACAAGAGATGTCAAAAGGCAAAAAGACAGTGAAGCATCAGCTGACCTACCTGATAAGCTTATGGGGAATGGATGGCAGAATAGGAAATGAGAGGGATGGTAAGAAGAAGACAAATATACTAAGAGTTGCATGGGAGAGAAAATTGTGGAGATGGCACATAAATGGAGAAACCAGCATCAGTTTCACTTTTAGACCAAAATGTCCTATTTTTTGGATCACCATCAGATGCTGTATCACATTCTTCTTAATCTCACCCATGGTCTGCTATCTCCTCCCTTTCAACTGAAATTATAACTTTGGGAAAAGTCTAAAATCACAGGGCACCAAATCTGAACTGTAAAACCCCTGCACAGGGGATGAAGAATGGGCAGTCAGTCTATTCAAAATGGATGGATACTTTACCAACAATCTGTGGAATCTCAAGATCTTCTTGTAATTTTCTCACTGTCAGTCAACAATTTCCTTTGATTGCAGACTCCACACGTTTGACATTTTCAGGCATTCTACTTGCTGGATGGCTTTTCAAGAAAATGAATCACTTTCGGCAATGTCCCCCACCAAGTATGAAGCATTACTACCAACATTATTCTGGGCAACGCTCATTGGATCAACACTGAAAACTTTCCGGCATAACTTAAAATTTTCCACTTGTGAAAAAGAGGGAAATAATAAGTGTTTTGGGGAAATAATTATTGCTGGTCAGAATTCGGTAGATTTTTCCTTTTCCTGTTTTTTTTTCCTATGTTGCAACACTTGTCAGAATTAAAAATTATTAATTTTTTTCTTTTTAGCAATTTAGAAGTGTGGGTCCCCTAAATCAATACTTATCAACCTTTTTCAGCTCATAGTCCATTTTCTTCTTCAAAAAATTCAAATGGACCACTCCTACTTTTACTTTTAGGCTGTTCAATTTTCACACTAAAATACTCAATGAAAAGACAAAGTAGTCTATTTACATTTTGAAATTTATTTTAGTAAACAAGGATAAACACAGGATATCAAAATCAATTTTGATGGTGTCATTCAGTCTTAGTCCATTCAGCTAGTGACTATCTTGATCTTGGTGTTTCTGATACAAGATATCATAATCAATTTTGATGATGTCATTCAGTATTAGTCCATTCATCTAGTGACTACCTTGCTCTTGGAGTTTCTGATACAAGATATCATAATCAATTTTGATGATGTCATTCAGTATTAGTCCATTCAGCTAGTGACTACCTTGATCTTGGTGTTTCTGATACAAGATATCATAATCAATTTTGATGATGTCATTCAGTCTTAGTCCATTCAGCTAGTGACTACCTTGATCTTGGTGTTTTTGATACAAGATATCATAATCAATTTTGATGATGTCATTCAGTCTTAGTCCATTCAGCTAGTGACTACCTTGATCTTGGTGTTTTTGATACAAGATATCATAATCAATTTTGATGATGTCATTCAGTATTAGTCCATTCATCTAGTGACTACCTTGATCTTGGTGTTTCTGATACAAGATATCATAATCAATTTTGATGATGTCATTCAGTCTTAGTCCATTCATCTAGTGACTACCTTGATCTTGGTGTTTCTGATACAAGATATCATAATCAATTTTGATGATGTCATTCCGTCTTAGTCCATTCAGCTAATGACTACCTTGATCTTGGTGTTTCTGATACAAAATATCATAATCAATTTTGATGGTGTCAAATTTATTATCAAACAATATTGTGTAGTGATTTATTAATATAGCCATAAATTTTTATGTGAATAAAAAATTTGTTATATATATATGATAAATATATATGATAAAAATAAAATATATATAGCACTGTATAATACCTACATAATTTTCGAATTTTTAAATATAATAGATATGTGTGTAATTAAACAAAATATTATATTTTTTAATTCTTCAAAGTATGAATAATTTAGATACATTTTTGTGAAATGTCTACAATTGTTTTATGGCTACGAATTCTCTGTGGACCACTGGAAATGATCCAGGTGGACCACAGGTTGTCCACCTGGATCATGTTGAGAACCACTGATCTAAATATCAATACAGTGTCAAATGGATCCCTGACTCTTACAGATTTTTTTCTATTTACACATATCATTATCTGTCTATATTTTTGAGACAAGGTATTATATACACAGTTTACATTATTCGTACTATTGTCCTTATCTTTGTTGCCATATTTATCACAACATTTTGGCCATTGTATGCTCTGGCCTTCTTCACTCTTCATTCCAGCAACCTGAAGAAGGGCGGAGCATACAACAGCAGAAACATTGTGATAAATATAGCAACAAAGATGAGAACAATATTCCGAATAATGTAAATAGTTTGCACATATCATGTCTTGAAAATGTACCTATGTCATTGACATCTATATACTTTTTATAACTTTGTTCATTTTTTATAATTTTTTATCCTTTAATTAAAAATGTGTGTATATCTGTTTGTTCATTAATGACAAATATGTTTTTGTAAGAAAAAAAGAAAAAAAAATTATTTCACCATACAATTGCTTAATTGTTGTTTAAAATACTTTCTTAAAATAAAACCTAAAAATGTATATATCTACTTCTTCATTATTTAAAAAATCTTTTTGAAAAAAAAAAAAAAGCACATATTAATGATGTAAGCAGTTTCGAATTTGAAATTTCTAAACAAATAGCTCGATTTAAAAAGTCAGATTTGGCACTGTTTCAATAATTATAGACAGGAACCCACTTAATTCCATCAAATAATCAATTTCTTTTTTACTGTTGTGTCTTAAGGAAATTACTAAAGATGTTAATCCATTAATATTATTCTCAACAATGTTCCCTAATTTTTTTTTTTTTAACATGTGGACCAATCTATTTAAGTAGTGCCAACCTTCTTAATGGATCCAATAGTTTTCCAGGTTTGAAGCAAAGTGAATGGTGTGCAAAAAACTGCAGTTGTGGTCGGTCATGTGTACACTAAATTAGTGTATAAAATGTATATATATTTCCTATGTTACACTTAATGTTTAAGTATATACCCCTGTTTTTTAAAT
>CAHIKZ030004276.1:80000-107500 GCA_903632075.3 Acanthosepion pharaonis
AATAAGCCTTGGAGCCGAATTTGCGAGATGCAATATGTTCTTTCATTCAAGCAGCAAATAATGACTTTGCCTCATTGAAGACACGCTTACACTCATTACAGGCAGACAAAGAGACATCTATTGCAGTCAGACATGTCGCTACAATATAGGTGGAAGAAGTGATTCCTATGGGCAATGGCATTTGAGCAAGCAGCGGATTTGTCCTTATATTTCCTTGAGGGGATGAAAGCCTCAATTCCAGCTTTAACCCAGGAGGAGACCTCAGAAGCACATTCTTGAATGGGGAGCATAAAGACAACATCCCAGGGGACATCGCGAAGGAAATCCCAGAATGAGTCCCAGCCTGTGCGTTGATAACAGAATGAGGTTCTAGTGGTAGGAGGTTCTTTGCAGGGAGTGGTTAGGAATTCACTTTCACCTTGGAACAGGTATGAATCCAACACTTCTCCCCCTACATATGAGTTAAATAGTGGAATGGGCTCTTCAGTGTGGATTAGAAGGACAAATCTGAATACAATACCAGCTGAGCAACAACTAAATCCTGTAAAGAAACATGCTATTAAAAGCACATTAGCAATGCCTAGCATTTTGAGAGTTGTGGTCTTCTTCTCCTCAGGGAAGCTTAAGGGATGAGTGAGTGTGGTACAGTAAGGGTCGTAATAATTAGAATTAATGGCATAAATAATAATTCACCTCAGCTGCTTTTTCACTATCACTAAATAAGAGCCAACCTAAAGAGTTTTAAAAAGATATTGTTAACATCAACTATGACGCCATTGAATGAATGACATAGAATGGAATGGCTATGATGTTTTGATAACAGCAGAGCAGTGTAAAGAATGATTCAAATTAACCAATCAATTTCTTCTTGGTTGAGACGTTTTAGTAATAGTCCTAGCAACTTAAGATGCTGACATATTTATCTTGGTAAACAGAACGTCTCAGACTTTTTGCTTCTCTTCAAAATTAAAACTCAAAAGAACTTGACAAAATCCTACAATGACAGCTAAACACAGCATGCTTCCCTGCACATGACACATTTAGCAGCCTGGAAACACAGCAGGAATTGTCTGCTGATTTCTCATTAGAAAAGTAATAAAGTTATTCTATTATCATTTTTTTTTATTGAATTATACAAACAAATTTCCATTGTAAATATGCTATATGCTTAACCATGGAGCAATGGTTAGCAAGCTATTCACACAAACAATCTTCTTTTATATGCCATGACCCTTGAGATTATGCAGGTGTGGAAAACAAACTGTGATATATCTATTCATGTATGAAAGAACAGAAAATTTTCATATTTAATTTTTGGTTGTCAGGCTGAGCAACCTGAATTGAACATTTTTAATTTACTCCACTTGAAGCCTGTGTAGATTTCATGATCATTTGGGATCAGCCAATTTCATTAATCTTACTTATTATAAAACGCAGATTGTGTGTGTGTGTGTCTGTACGTTTATATATTGGATCGGATTTCCTACATTTTTCAACCGAGTGGCTTCATTGCCTTGTTTGTGGTGAAATGATTAAACAAACAACTTGAATACTGCCTTTAGTGGTCTCTGCTTGAAGTCAAGTCACTTTCTAAATATAAATACAATTATATCTATATAAAATATAATTATTTAAAATTCTAGTTCTCAGAAGATTTAATTTAAGTTATCATTAAATTGTGGTGAACAGCTTGCATCTGGTGCAAATGAAAATAAGGGTCTTACCTCAACGTGCGGCATGTGACATCGGCAGTTTTGCTCCTTGAAAATGACATTACTCTCCCATCTAGCTATTCCAGCAGCATGTGCAGTAACAAGGGTTTTCTATACAGTTTTGCATGCTTTGACTAATAGCAAGTCATGTGCTGATTGGTCAGACTAGAGGAGGCTATTTGCCTGGGTAACTGAGAATAAAAGCAAAGAACGCTGATTGGTTGGTTGGCTATGGTGTTGGCCTGATAAAAGAGGGCTAAAGCAGTGAGAAGATCAGAATGGGTTTACGTTTTAAAGTGCGCAGAAGGCAAGAATGGCGGATTTATCCAGCAGTATCTTGAATTGCATGAACGATGTCCGAGTAATAGAGACTCATTTAAACTACACTAATATACCACTATGGCTGATGAAATAGATTGCAAACAGGTCAAAGATTATTACTTGGTTATTTCTATTATTTTCTTAACCATGCACAAGAAATGACTATGTAATAAGCAGTTATTTTTTAATAATAGAATTTATGCAATACATGACTCAAGTGTCACTCAAATTAGAATTGTAATGATGAATGAGGAGTGTAATATGAAGGAGGAGGAGGAGGTTGTGGGAAATAAACGTTTAATAGACTTGAATTTTTTTCCTTTGGGTTTTTTCTTTTTGGTTAATTTATGCGGAATTAAAAAAAAATCACTCAAAAACTGGTGGTCTGATTGGATTGAAAAATTACATGCTTATCAAAAAAAAGTATTGTAATGGTATTGCACTATCAAAAATTGTGCAATGATGTTCCATTTTTGTTGTTACAATAAGAAACAGGATCTGATCATTATAATGATGATTGCTATTGATTTCTGCATCCAGCCATTACTACATAAGAGTTGTTTTTTTTAAAAAGAATGGAGTCTGTAGCAAACTTTTTTTCTGAATTTAATATGAAGTTAATCTAAAGAATAGAAGAAATAAAAAATTGAAGATTTTGGGATTGCAGAACACTTTCATTGGGACTGAGACTTTAAAAAAATATTCTTTTAATAGCTTCTGTTGTTTTCACAATACAGCTTGAAGGTGCTATATTTTAACCAATCTGTCTTTTCAAATAAAAAAAAACAAACTTTTGTTCCCAAAATATCTCAGCACAATCCTTCAAAGTGTCAATGACACAATCCGTTTCCCTTTCTCGTGCAAACACAAGATTCTCTTCACACTACCAGCTAGTTATGTTGCAAGACAAACAAAGTTGGAATTCTCCAGTCAAAAGAGATCAAAAGATTTACTCCTTCATCTCACTGGTATGTCTCAGCACCTGCCATCTTGTCTAACTTGCTGTCTGACATTCTTGAAAAGTCAAAAGAAAAAGCAAGCATAACTAGAGTGCAAGTTAAACAACGAGTGAAAGGCAAATATCAGGAATGATTTTACCAATTATTTACCACAAAAAATCAGGCACCAGCATAAGTTCTTGTCAATAGGCAACAAGTTGAAATACTATTTGCAATGTCTGCTTCTGTAATAATTAATTAGTGGGCTGGAATAATATCAGGATGCATGCGTACTGAGGCAATAGTTCTTCATTAATACATGCTTCATTAAAATCTCAGGTAAAGTTCTATGCTAACAGTTTCTTTTCTCACACTTTTTTGGCTTCTTGCTTTTCATTCAACTTTGATCTTCAAAAGTTTAAACACAATGTCAATCGCTCTTTTGTATCTTTTTAACTCATGGTCTTTTATTGTTCTCATGCCTTAATAACTTTTCTTTTTCTTATATTCCATTCAGTAACTCCTTGTGTTTTAGTGGTTTTGTTGCTGGTAGTGAAATGATTAAAAAAAATAATATAATATATTTGATTATCACAATATGCAATAAACCTGAATAAATTATTAATTTATGTTAATATATGGACCCTTTGACATGATAAAACCTTCATCTGTCTTTACTGATTAATTTTCATATTTCTACTGTTCCAGCTTGCAGCGGTTTTTGTTGCTGAGCCACTATCAATTACACTACCTACACATCTATTCATTAAATAAGAAACAAGTAGGAAAACCTTATAAACTTGACATATTTCACTATTTTATTTTAGTATCATAAGAATTTTTTAATATACCAATCCACTGTATAATCAGCAGATAATGAAAAAAAAATATCCATAGGATTAACTGAAGGACCCTGGAAACAAAGAAACTACACACACAAAACATTCTTTACAAATAATAAATACACAAACAGCACAATGCTTTCAAAACATATCTGGAAGATTAAAAACAAAAAGCAACTCCCACCAAAAATATCATAGAAAATAAAGAAAAGAACATCAGCCTACAACAATCAACCCCAAAACTGTAAACTCTGCTTGGAAGAAAAAAATATCTATAATTACCTTCCTAGACTAAAACAAACTACTAAATATGTAATCATACAACATCCTCCCCTGCCATCCAAGACTTCCAACACTGCAGTTGATCAATGAAGATCACTTTGATTCCAGACCTGCCCTATCCATGGTGTGATTTAAGCATGGGGCTTGGTGCATAAGGGGATTTCAGTAAATCCCCTTTGTTGTCAACTTACTTCATAATTTGGGGGAATTCCCTTCTCCCACTCTCTCTTCTTATCTCTCACTAAACCTGCTAAGTGAGTGTGGGTGGCTTGTCCACCCCCTCCTGGTATTTCAACTCAACTTTCAAATTCGTTGTTTATGAAAATGAAGTTTCCACATTACAGCTTGCATTTTCAGCTGCATAAAACATATGTCAATCATCATTGCCCCCTAAGTATGGGTCATTTTCCATTGTTCAATCCCTCGACACACCAATTCCAGGTGTCATCCATATATGAATTAAATAAACAATCATGGATTTTATGTGTTAATCCTCCTTGTTCCAAAGTCTCTCAGTATATTGCTCCTTCTATGTATAAGAAAACTTTCCTATGTTTTACTGTGGTAATAACAAATAGTATCACAAATAAATGATCAAAACTCATCTCAAAATGCAGACTAGAAAACAAATTTTTACTATATTACTTAAAAATACCAAGAAATGAAAATGAACAAGAATAAATGAAAATAAATAAATAAAATAAACAAAAAACAAGTAAAATAAATGAATCCAAATAAATAAACTAAATAAATAATAAACAAATTAACAAACCATGTGTGCACAGATAAACAAAAGAAAATGTAGTAATAACAACAAACAATAAGATAATCATTAATAAATCAAAAAGTTAACTAAAAGCACTATCAAGAGACAAAGAACTGCATTCAGATCCACAATTATTCCCACTCATTAAACAATAATAGCTGGCCACTCATATTCAAGGATACCTGTCTACTAGAGCAGCTAGCCAATCTCTATTGCAGACGCTTGCTCAACACACTTGTGTTTGTTCAACACCCGTGTTATCTAGTACGATCAACAATCTGAACAATGCCAGCACACTCAAACCCTCGGCCACAATGACTTCATGATATCACAGCTATTGATGGCACCCAAGGGTTCTGTCTACCCAATTTCATCACAAGGCTTGGGTAAACCAGTGGTATGGTTTTTGGGCATTTTCCAAAGGTTCTGCATGCTGGGATCCCCCTCCCTCCAGACTGATAAGTCTACTTCCTGACAAATCAACTGCGGTGAGATTTGAACCTGGGTCTCATGGTCAGAAACAAATATTCTAATTACTCAGCCACATGCCCATATAAAAACATTATATATATATATATATATATATATATACATGTGTTTATTCAAAAGAATAAATACACAAAAATTCACCTTCCCCTCTACCAGGCAGTGTTAGCTTTGCAGTAAAATTTCAATCCCAGTTTGAGACAATTTGATGTCTACTCACACTGATGAGCTCTGATACAGAGAAACACTGTCTGTGGGTGACAATATATATATATATATATATATATATATATATATATATATATAACTGTCAGGCATACCATTTAACTGAAGAAGAAAAAATCCAATAATTACCTTATTTAATTTTTTTATATATTTTTATATATATTTATAAATTATATATATAATTTTATATATTTATAATATTATTTTATATTTAATTAATATTCATGAATATGAAAGGATTATAATAAAAATAGGCAGGCATAATGTTTGTAATTGATTCAATCAGACATGCCTAAAAGAGAATTTGCTGCCTAAATACACATACATACATACATTATGTATGTATATAATACCAAATTGTAATCGTATGGATTATTCCAAAATGGACTTTTTAGTCCATATGAGAGCTCAATGTATGATATAGAGAAATACCTTAAAATCCAATAGATTTTAAGGTTTTTCCTAATTATTATATATATATATATATATATATATATATATATATATATATATAAATATAAAAGTGAACATAGAAGTCAACACTTAGAGGCGACAGTCTGTTTCATGCTATATGCAATCGTCAGGCCACGTGCTGTTATTTTTCTCGGCTATTTTATATATATACGGGTTAGTGGTGCATTGTGGGTATTCTATTATGGCGGTTATTTTTACCGGAAGTCGCTTTGTTCATTTATTTGGGTCAAGTTATATTGCTCGTTTTATTTATTTTTTATTTTATTTTAATTATTTATTTATTTTTTTGTTTCTTATTTTATTTATTTATTTATTAACGTAGTAAAAAATTTGTTTATATCACGTATTTAACAGTTTTGTTTTTGGTTTGAGAATTTAATTAAAGCTATTTGTTCAATTTTTGGGGTTGGTTGTTATAGTTCATTCTAACTATTATTTTTTTGGCGGGAACAGTTTTTTAATTGGGGATTGGTTTGCCTATTTATTTACTTGGATGAATTTAGGTCAATTTATTTTTATATTTTCTCTTTTTGGTTTTCGGTTTTTAAGCAACATAGTACTTATTTATTTATTTTATTTATTTATTTATTTTTTTTTTTTTTTTTTTTTTTTATTGACTGGTTCCACAACATAAATAACAAACAAAATTGCCAATTCCTACAATTAGACATAAAAGAATTTTACCCATCTATAACAGAACGTATGCTAGATAAGGCCATCGACTTAGCTCAGGAACAAATAATAATAATAAAACCAAGTTAAATCAACATCATTAACACTCCCGTAAATCATTATTATTCCACAATGAAGAAGCATGGATAAAGAAAGATGGGATATTTGACACTACAATGGGAAGCTTTTGACGGTGCAGAGGCATGCGAAATCATAGGCATTTACTTACTACAATTTAACTGAGCAAAATAATAGATAAAATGACACAGGACTCTACAGGGACGACGGCCTCATAATCTTAAGAAACTGTAACAAACAAAAACACAGACAAAACTAGAAAAGCAATAATAAAGATTTTTAAAAATAACGGATTTGACATAGATATAAAAACTAACCTAAACGAAGTAGATTTCCTAGATGTGACCTTCAACCTAAGAGAAGGCACATATAAACCATACAGAAAAACCTAACGATAAACCACTCTACATACACACATCTTCCAACCATCCGCCTTCTATAATCAAACAGATACCAAAATTGATTAACCGCAGGCTCTCCGACAATTCCTCCAATGAATCCCTATTTAACAAAAAAAAAAAGACTATGAAACGGCCCTAAAAGATAGCGGATTCCCAGCAATACTCACATACTCACCACAGAATACAAAAAAGACCAACAGGAGAAGAAATATCATATGGTTCAACCCACCGTACAGCAAGAACGTAAAAAACAAACGTAGGAAAAATATTCTTCAAACTCTTACACAAACACTTCCCAGAATCAAGCACCTTACACAAAATATTCAACAAAAAATACAGTAAAAATCAGCTACAGCTGCAACCGAGAGCATGGCACAAATAATAAAAAAGCACAATAGGAAAATTATCAACAAACCACACGGAACAAATTAAACCCACGTGCAACTGCAGAATAAAAGAACGAATGTCCCTTAAACGGAAATTGTCTACAAAACAACGTAATATACCAAGCCAATATAAAATCACCAGATAACGAAGAAAAGTATACATAGGAGTAACTGAAGGACCCTGGAAGCAAAGAAATTATACACACAAAACATCGTTCACAAATAGTAAATATGCGAACAGTACTATGCTTTCTAAGTATATCTGGGAAATAAAAAACAAAACGCACATCACACCAAAAATATCTTGGAAGATAAGGAAAAAGTCATCAGCCTACAACAACCAATCAAAAAACTTGCAAACTTTGCTTGGAGGAAAAAATAGCTATCATTACTTTTTCCCGACCAAAATAAATTATTAAATAAAAGATCCGAGCTCATCTCAAAATGCAGGCATGAAAATAAATTTTACTACGTAACCTAAAAAAATGAAAAACGGAAAAAATAAAATAAAAACAAATACAATAATAATAAAAAAAAAAATAAAAAAAAAATAAATAAATAAATAAATAAATAAAATAAATAAATAAGTACTATGTTGCTTAAAAACCGAAAACCAAAAAAGAGAAAATATAAAATAAATTGACCTAAATTCATCCAAGTAAATAAATAGGCAAACCAATCCCCAATTAAAAACTGTTCTTCGCCAAAAAAAATAATAGTTAGAATGAACTACAACAACCAACCCCAAAATTGAACAAATAGCTTTAATTAAATTCTCAAACCAAAAACAAAACTGTTAAATACGTGATATAAACAAATTTTTACTACGTTAATAAATAAATAAATAAAATAAGAAACAAAAAAATAAATAAATAATTAAAATAAAATAAAAAAAAAAATAAAAACGAGCAATATAACTTGACCCAAATAAATGAACAAAGCGACTTCGTAAAAAAAATAACCGCCATAATAGAATACCCACAATGCACCACTAACCCGTATATATATAAATAGCCGAGAAAAAATAACAGCACACATGGCCTGACGATTGCATATAGCATGAAACAGACTGTCGCCTCTAAGTGTTGACTTCTATGTTCACTTTTATATTTACACACGCTCTATCTCTGATATTGAGCACTTTATCCCATAAATATAGCACACCTTAAGACTATATTTCTTTATATATATATATATATATATATATATATATATATATATATATGTGTGTATGTGTGTACATAAAGTTTCATTAAATATGACTGACAAGATACTGCGGTTAAATTCTTTTTTTAATGTTTCTTGTGTTCTTATAATTTTCTTCTTTTCTGGATATAAATTATGTAACAGATTCTCTGACTGTTCTGTATATCGGAGAGCTTTTGGCTATTTTTAACCATTATCAAGGATGATATCATTTTTACTTTTAACTGAATGTATGTATTTTTTATGTGTGTATCTAGAATTTCAGAATGTTTTTATTTTCCAGACACACACACACACACACACACACATATATATATATATATATATATATATATATTGTAGAGCACATTTATATTTACATACGCTCTATCCCTGATATTGAGCATGTTATCCCATAAATATAGCATACCTTAAAACTATATTATTATGTATGTATGTATGTATCTATTTGTGTGTACACAGAGAAGCATTTTTTCATGGAGACCACCCAAAGATGTATTCATATTTCTAAGAGTAGAAAGAATGTAAAAAAATATAAGTTTGTTTTCTCTTTTAATATTTTTTTTTTATTTTACAATTAAAATAGCAAAGCAGAATCTGGTTACTTAGTAGAAATAAATTTGATATTAGGACAAGATTTCAAATCCCACACACTTCCTCACCCCATGAGCAAAATGTCAGTTTCTGATCCAGAAGGCAATACCTTATATATTTGTTTGTTCAAAACAGATCAAATTACCAAGAAATTCACTCAAGAAACTTCATATCTAAAACCCCCCAAAGAAAAGACTTTTCTATTTTTTATGAAAACAGATTCTAATTTGTTGGAGGCAAGCAATGAGTTTTATTTTAATAGTATTTTGAAACTGATATGAAGAAAAAACAAAAAATACATGACCTTTAAAGCTAATTGTATAAAACATTGTTTATTATGCTTTTTAAATATTTTCTATTTGTTTTTAGATCTTTTCCATTTGTTTGTTTGAAAATAAGAAAACAGCTTTGCTATTTTGAAAATCACAAGAAAATCACAAGAAACTGACAAAAAAAATAAGATTTTGGCAAAAGATATCTGTCTATATTTCTGAAATGAGGTATTGTAATTATTTACATTGTTCAAACTGTTGTCCTCATCTTTATTGTCGTGTTCATGACGTTTTGGCCATTGCATGCTTTGGCCTTCTTCAGGTAATTGGAATTTCAAACTGAAGACACATGGCCCAGTGGATAAAAACATTGGTTGGATCCAGTGAATTGACCCAAAGAGTTGTGAGTCCAATAGCTGGCTTTGGCAGTGGTGAACAAAAACTTAGAGAATTGAGTTAAATTGTTATGACTTAGACATCTGGAAGAGGCATATCATCTGGAACTTGAACAATCTACCCCAGTGAATGAAATAAAAGGTTCAGTTTGAAATTCCAATCAGTTGAAATGTTGTGAACATGACAGCAAAGATGAGGAAAACAGTCCAAACAATGTATATAATGTAAATAGCACTGGTCAACATTTTTTTTTTACCCAAATGTTGTTGGGCAATGGGTTCATGTTCCTGGGCTATTTTTCTGAATTTGAAAATCAAGTTCATTTTTTTCCCATCACATTACATTTTCTCAGTAGTGATAATTTCTATTTTTCTTAAAATAGGCCAAAATAACCCATTTAACAGTGATATGCCAGGGCCAAGTAGAACCAACCTTAAACGTTTTCAGGTTAGAATAAATTATCATAAAAGAAAAAGTATTCCAATAACTTAATGCATTTTCAGCATTTCCATTTCAAAAAAAGTTTTCAGAAAAATCTCACACACAATTAAATTAAGGCAAACATGTGTCACCAATTTTTGAATCAAAACAAAGATACAAGGGAATGAAAAATATATTCATTTTTGTTCATCCAAAGATATAAATCTTCTTCTTGGAAACTCTACAGTGCTTTTGAAAAGGTTGATCTCTTTTGATACTCCAGCAGAAATCAGCCATCATGTTAACATCCCATCTGCAAAGTGCCTAGTTGGTTATTCCTATCTGGTGTTTGACGGCTATTTTAAGTACTGATAAAGAAAATTTTAATCTTGCTCATCACAAATACAGTCACCTAGCACCCTAACAACCCTTATTTATTGATGTTCCTATGCATGCTATACAGAGACTGCATGACAATACCAGACCTCTGTAAATTCAAGTGATATGATAAAATGTTATAACAGTTTCAGGCTTAAAGTGAAAACTACTAATAAAAACTAAAATTACTGTTCTTGAATGACATCTAAAGAGCTTCTTCTATGAAAAGTAGAGAAGAAACACAAATCACAAAGTTTTAACAAACTAAGAACATTGAGGGCACAAGAACATTTTCCAGTGAGATATCCCCCATAAAATCAATCATTTTCAGATCAGCTTATCTGAACTGAAATAGCTTAGAATTCATTTTAAAAGTTATTTCAATACTTTTTCTTGAATGATAAATAATTTTAACATGAAACAAAATGTTTCAACTATGTCACTCGCATATTTAAGCCATGGCATATCCCTGTGAATTAGGCATTTTGGCCTATTTTAGCAAAACAAATTATATGTACTGAGAAAATGTGATCTAATGGGGCAAAATGGACTTGATTTTTGGATTCAGCATGACAAAATGGCCCCAAAAACATGTGACCATTGCCCAGCAACATTTGAGTCAAACAAAATGTCAACCGGTGTAATCATCTGAAGATTTTGGAAAAGAAAAACATAATTGAATAAGTTTCATATAAATATAGTTTTCATTTGAAAACAAAGTCTTCATTATTTTTGTGTCCATCTGTCTAAATGTGTACACACTATGTCAGATTTAATTATGCAAGCCAATGTTTTCACAGCAATATTGTAAAAATTCGCAGAACCGATTTTGATGTAAAATTTTCACAATATCTTGGCTTAACAGCATTCAACGCAACCAATCTGGCTCCATAAATATTGGTTCTTAATGTTCAAACCACCATAACAAACTCCATGTATACTCCGCCATAATATATGACAACATCAATGCAAATAATACAGGAAGTCATACTTTATGAGCTGATATTTATCAAGTGGATCTGAGTGTGTTGAATGCTAAAGAGTTAATTTATAAATAATGATATAGACCAACCATACTATTCAAAAGAATCTGTGAATTAATCAAAGTGCTTAGTATAATTTTAAAATAAATTTATATATATATATATATATATATATATATATATATATATATATATATATCATTTAGCTAAAGAGGAATCATTGGCTAGCAAGGTCAACTTGCTGCTTTTTAAACTACAAATTTCCCATGATTTCTTGAATGCTCATATCTGCTCGAAGCGTATCTTAATGTAAACAAATGACGTCATATATTATGAAATGGATTAAGTCTGACAATTATTTTAATATATTTATTGTTTATATGTTATTTTTATATATATATATATATATATACATGCACACTAACAGAGGGTGTGATGCATAAATTGTCATCCAAATTACACAAAAATGAAAATAACACTGACATCTCATTTTAACAGATGTTTACCAAAATTGCACAAAAATATTTTGAAATACTAAAGAGTAAATTTATTCAATAAAATCGCCATTGGCTTCAAACACAGCCTCCAGACAACTTTAGAATCTCCTGCAACTCTTCTGGACAGCCTCCTTGTTTAAGTTGGTTAAGTTGGTGAATTTTAATGAAATTTTCCTGTTTCTTAATACCTTCTTTAGCTTTTAGAAGGCATTCCAGTGCCCCTTCATATTTTGATGTTACATTTTTTGCCTTCTATTAAAAGACTTTGTAATATTTAAATTTTAATACTTGCTTGATTTTGGTCAACTCTTTTGAATAAAAAGTCAAAATTACTATTTGAATATCTGTTTGAATTTCTGAGAAAAGGACTTATTATTTACACTTATCTTTGTTTCTTTATTACATTGTTTCAATCTTTGTGCTCACTGACCTTCATCAGGTGTATATATTGACCTGGGTGACAATTCCAAACTGAACACTTTATTTAATCTCTGAGGATAGACTGTTCTCATTCCACTGTCCATGTCTAAGGATATCTCGTTTAGTTCTTATTTTTAGTACTGCTCAGTTACTGTTCTCACTGAGTCCAAGTCCACACTGCCCAGTCCAATAATTGAACTGTCATCTCATCATTTTAATTCTAATTAATGTTTCTTTTCATAGACAATATCAACTCTACAAGTGAAGAAAAAATTATTCCAAGTGCTCTAACAATGATTGGCATAACTGTCACTCTCATGTTCCTGTCTTGTTTTTTTTTTTTTTTACTTATCTGAGTATTTTATCCTGATATCTTTCCAATTCTTCATTATTTCTGTCTGTATTCTACTCAAACAGCAATGATCCCAGTCAGATCTTCTTTTCTTTATCCATGATGTCTAGATCTGGTTTCCTGGCCTGGAATGGGTGATCATTTTATATTTCACCTTCCTCACCCCCACCAAACTTTGTATCTTTACTTTTATCCATTCTCTGTGACAGATTCTAGTTTGTATCTACAATATTTACTTGAATCATCAATTCTCAGCTGTTTGCACAGTTCCTGATAGATTGCTATTCCCAGCCAATCATGTTTATTATTGTACTCTATCTGAATTAATTTGTTACATTCAGCTGTTATATAATTAACATTGCCGTTTCCATGAAAGCTATATTTACTATTCTACTTAAACTTATCTTTCTTCGTTTCAATTTACTTTCTTCTAATACAATTGTTCTCTACTCCTATTTGTTACGACAGACATGCAAAGAATGTCAATAGCTCTGCACATATTCTAAGACGTTAAAGTGATATGAGGTTTGAGTTGGCTCAAAAATAAACATCTGGTAAGATGTATCCTTTTGTCTTTTGTTAGAATACACAAAGCTAACAATGGATCTAACAGTGACTTCTCTTCTGAAATTATAGCACATTTCAAAAAGTGATACTGTCACTTCTTTTTAAATAAAAACCTGGATTACTCTATGTATGTCTAATCATTATCATATAATTATAATGCAATTCTGCAAAGAGAAGAGATGAATAGAAAGTTTTGAGAATAAACAGGATTTTTTATAGCGAGATATAGATTACAATCACTCTGCTTGTTTGTACACCCTTGTGCAAATTAAATGAGACAAAATGAATAATTCCATTATTATTTACTTTTTTTTTCATATTTTTCCAATGAAACATGACCCAGTGCACATGTTAGTACTTTGAATGTCTATTCCACAAAGTCGTTCCTTGCAGATTGACCACATATTCTCAATTGGATTTAAAATCAAGAGGGTTTCTGGGCCAGTCTATAGTATTTTAATTTGCTCACTGGTAAGGCCTGCCAGTATGCAGCATTACAAATTTTCTTACATTTCCTTGGAGTAACATTTATTGCAGACAATGGCTGTAAGACAACTAAGTGACAGTTGAAGCAATAGTGTCTGGGCATGATGAAAATCTGATGCAATCATGGATGACACAATATTTTTCAAGGTTAAACAAATTTCATCATACACCTCGAAAATAAATTCATATTGCTGCACAGCACTGCAAATGACTTAATCTGAGGAAAAATAGAAATTGATTACACCCTGTCACTCCAGTGGGTCTAAAACTGACTGCATGGTGAAAGAAAGGAAACTAAAGTGATTGTTTCAATTAATTTGCACAAGGGTGTACATATGACTATTATGCATTTCTACCTTGCATTACAAGGTAGTATCTGTGCCCAATCTTGAGCCATATTTTTTCTTAATCATTTCAACTCAAGCAAGGTGATAAAGCCACTATGGCGCAAGGGGTTATTGAGTGTAAAATAATCTGATAAAAAATAAGGTGTGAGGGCAATGAAAAAAAAAACATGGTTCAAGAAGACAAAAAATAATAAGTGAGAATGCATTTACATTTTTGAAGATCTGGATTTGACTGGAAAGCAAGAGGCTGAAAGAGTTCCACAAGCAAGAAGTGTGAGAAGAAAAACTGTTAGCATAGAACTTGTGGTTACATGTAGCAAATTAAAATGATGAGACCTAGCTGCCTATCTAGTAATTGTGCTTAAATTCCTAAAATTGAGGCACCAAAGTTGGAAAGCTCATCAGAACAGTTATCATGAAAATATTTATAGAAAAGGCACAGGGAAGCTAAGATGCCAGGTCAGGACCAATAACATTGCAGATTCTTCTTTGTATTTTATCAAGAATCTCCAGATAGCAGAAGCGCCAGACCAGATCTGCCAGCAATATTTAATGCATAGACAAATGGTAGACTTATAAAGGTGTAAAATATAGATATGATATGTACTATTAATATTTCACTTGTTTTTAGATGCATCCATTACATATTTTTTATGTTGGATTAGAGTGTAGTATATGTGCCCAGTTTCCAGGCATTCTGATCAATACTATCAGTCTGCTTCTTTTCTACATAGGATTAAAGTGTAGTATCTGTTGTCAATCTCCAGCCATTCTGAGCTACACTATTATTTTTCTCAACATAGATTTAGTATAATGGTTAATGACTCAGAGAAATCAGTGATCTGAGTTCCTATTCTGTCCAAGATTACACTTCAACATGGTGTAATGGTTAACAAGTTTGTCTTGCTAAAACAATTACGACTGAATAGTGAGTTTGAGCTACACTGGGTTCCCCATACTTTTGGCATTGGGCTACATCTAAACTGTACTTAGAAAATCACTATATTCTCTCCAAGTTTTTTACATTCACTTTTGCCTAAATACCTTTGGGGAAGGACTAAATTCATCTCTTTTCCTCTCTAGTTATGGGTTAAATAGCAAGGTAGACTGGGCTGTCTAGCTTTGGTTAACAACCAGTCTAGATCAACAGCCCTGAATTCAAAACCAGTTATGAAACTGCTGGTTCCAATGTGAAAGGAATGACTGCAAAAATGTCCCCGACCCAAATTTATGGAAATCCTACAGATGCATACTGGGATTTCTTAACCATTAAAAATGGACCATTTCTTAGTGTCATCGACCATATTTTTGTTCTTTATTGTCTTGAAGTCAGAACACTATAATCACTTTACTGTATCCCTTTTGCATGTGAACTCTATTTTCATCTTGTGAATGTTTTGCCTTATTACTGTTGCTTTGCCTACTTTTGTCTTGCATATCATTTGTTTGCTTTGTATTATTTTGCCCTGTTCTTTATTGTTTATTAGAAACTTTGTCAGTTCTGTTTGTTGGGCATTTTTGCTAATTACACGACAGTAACCTTGACATATGCACTACAGCCACTGAAAAGATTATGAAGTTCCCAATTAACTGTAGTGGGGGTTGTGAGGTCAGATTAAAAAATATTATTTTGCTTGTTTTTAATATATGAGTATTACCCTTTTTCATGTAGAATTAGAATGTAGTACCTTTTTGTAGTTGTTCTGTCCACTTGTCAGGAGGTATCAACAACTGTCTGCTGATTTTCTCATTTCCATTAATTTTATATTAAGTTAAGAAAAATGATAATTTATACATTTTTTTATTAATGTTAGGTTGATATTTTTCTTCTTTGTGTGTGTGTATGTCTGTGTGTAAGTGTATACCTCTAAATGTGTGTATGTGCACATGTGTAAAATTACTTAGCCCAGTGGTGTTGGTTCAGTTTACTATGTAGTTTCATAAAGCACGTCAAGATAATCTATTCATTCTTTAGGGTTTGTCTTCTCTGGCAGAAAAAACAAGAAGCCCTGAACAGTGAAAAAGTTATCTTGATGTGCCCACAAAACTATGTAATAAGCATAACTGCACCAACACCACTCAGCTAAGTGATAAACTTCTCCAAATTAAATCTTTTAATGCTCTATCCTAACTTTTGATATTGAGCACTTTATAATAAATACCTGCCTGCCTAAAAGGTTTTTCCACCCAGACAAAGAACCAGCAATTCTGGGACTTAATACTCTATATATATATATATATATATATATATATATGTACACAACAGATTCATAAAATCAAAAGAAAATGGTTGAATACATCAACACAGATATAATGACAATATTCTCCACACGTGACAAATACTGACATTATTTTCAGTTAACAATATGAAAATAGGATTTCTCTACATTTCGGTTGCTAGGAACATTCTGTTTTTCTTTTTAATTAGTTACCTTGTTCAATTAAATTCATTTCGTATTTTGCTTTGATAAAGTCCACATTGGACGAAAAGCATCAGCAATTACTAGTTTTCCTATTGTCATTTTTATTCATATATAGATAGATAACTGTTGTCTGATATTATCTTAAAATTTCCCTGGTGTTTAGGACATTTTATTTGCCAGTCTTTCTAAGACTTCTGAAATGAGGGTCAGCATTATTATCACCATTTGTGGACAAAACCTGCCATTGGAAATAATCTGATCTCAAAGATAATTCCCTTCACAGCTTGAAAGTTAAGTGTTTTCATGATGCAAGTTAAAAGAGATTCACAAAGACACTTTCAAGTAATCTTGCTTGTGTTACTCATCAGTAAAGTCAATGGGGGGAATCGCCTGCCTGCTAGCCACACAATTCTTTCTTTACCCCCAGAAATAGAATCTCTTTATTTTCAACTATAAATGATGAGCTTGTGTGGTTGTCGGGAATATGAACATGGAAACAATTAATCTTTTTCCTGCAACTGAAAAAGGAGATCAAGGTCAACAAGAAAGACTCAAATAGCTAACAACTCAAAGATGGACTTTAAGTAGTTTTGTGGGGAAAATTCTCACACTGCTACTTTCATTCTTCTGCTCAGTTTGTAGAAATGATGAATAAAGTTGAATGCCACATTAATATTTATATAATGGTCATGCAATGAATTACAAGTATTAGGTTATCCCTAATGTTACTCTCTCTTCTTTCTTGCTTTTTATCCTAAAGATAGACTCTTCATTATTACTAGTTTTATTCCATCTCATTATTGTTACTTTTTATCAAAACCCTCTGGCTCAATCAGTCAGTTAAGTGCCATGTGTGATACACGCTTAGGCAATCATGTATCTTTTGATACATTACTGATGAGGCAGATTTTTCCCCACAGTAGGTTGCCATTTCTTTCTGCTGTAGACCAGTTGCCATCCAAGGCTATAGAACCCAGTCTGTCCTGCTATTTACCCATAGCTGGGAGGGGGAGAATAAGAGTATTCATACATTTCCCAAGGTTATTAGCACGTAAGTGAATGTAATGGTTTCAACTGGAATTCGAACTGGGCTCTCTGACACTCTTCATTATTACTATTATTTTATTACTAGTTTGATTCCATCTTATTATTGTTGCTTTTTATCCCAACACTCTGGCTCAATACACTCTTCATTATTATTATTATTTTATTACTAGTTTTATTCCATCTTATTATTGTTGCTTTTTATCCCAACACTCTGGCGCTATACTCTCTTCATTATTACTATTATTTTATTACTAGTTTTATTCCATGTTATTGTTACTTTTTATCAAAACCCTCTGGCTCTATATACTCTTCATTATTATTTTATTACTAGTTTTATTCCTTGTTACTGTTGTTTATCATCATACTCAAGACTTTTTACTAAAATTAAAATTACTATTAAAAGGGAGATTTTATACTTTAGATAATTTTTAAGAGAAGGCATTTAATGTTGCTTAAGAAAGATGACAGCAACTAAGATATGTGTTTGAAATCACCAAAGGTTTATTTTAAAATGGAATAAGGCATAATCTCTCTGGGTAGGTTAGTTTTTAATTAATAGTAACTCTCTGGATCTTTTCTGAACAGATTTTGTATCATCATTTTGCTGATATCTTTCTCACATGTTTGGTTTTGTTCTACTTTGTATTCTAAAAAAATTTTGCATTCATTAGACCTTCTAAGCCTCATTCCAAGGAAACCAACAAAATCATTTACATATCTATTGTCAGTCATGACAGACTATAAACCAAGAAATATATCCTAAATTTTTGATATTTTGCATTCATTAGACCTTCTAAGCCTCATTCCAAGGAAACCAACAAAATCATTTACATATCCATTGTCAGTCATGACAGACTATAAACCAAGAAATATATCCTAAATTTTTGATATTTTGCATTCATTAGACCTTCTAAGCCTCATTCCAAGGAAACCAACAAAATCATTTACATATTCAAAAAAAGAAGGAATTTTTACTCTTTTGTGTGGTTTTTCCTTTTAATGTTGTCTTCAACTTCTTTTATATAATATCTATTCAGAGAACTAGTCAACAACTGCAAGTCACAAATGGTTAGCAAAAACTATTCAATTTAAAACAAAAATTTGAATGAAAATTAAAAATGAAACCAACACTGCCGCTTCCTTCATTTTTTTCTCTTTAATGTATGGAAAACTTAATTCATCTCCAATTTTTCCACCATTCTTCCTTCCATCTCTTTTGATTCACAATGTATAAGACAGCCATTTGCAAACATTAATATCTCATCATTGTAACATTAATGCTTTACCAAACTATTAGCAAGATGAGTATCATCCTAACAATGAAAACCACCTGCTGGCTATTTTGGGGAGGGCATTTTGTTTTTACAGTTTTCTGTTTCATTTTTTTTTTTTTTTTTTCTATTTTCTTTTTCCTTGGAAAACCTTTCTTATTTGCTTCCAGTCACATTCATGAATTATTTAAATGGCAAAATTAAAGGCATTGTAACTTACTGTTCATCATTTTATAAACAGCATTTTTGGTGTGGAACTTATGTTAGTCATCTCTGTAAAAAAAAATACTTAAAATAATATAAATCAACATATTTGTTGGTTTTTTACTCCTAATTTTATTCAAGAATTTTACTCCAAATAAAAGTTAAAACTTGCTCTGCATTCCTAAAACAAACCATTCATGTGGATTAAAAAGAAAATTCACTATTACTTAAATTGACTAGTCCACTTGTAAAAAATTGAAAAAAATTGAAGAGTGAATAATTTTTGAGGCTTTGCATTGATTAGAACTTTAAATCCTCATTCCAAGGAAACCAACAAAATCATTTACATATCCATTGTCAGTCATGACAGACTATAAACCAAGAAATATATCCTAAATTTTTGATATTTTGCATTCATTAGACCTTCTAAGCCTCATTCCAAGGAAACCAACAAAATCATTTACATATCCATTGTCAGTCATGACAGACTATAAACCAAGAAATATATCCTAAATTTTTGATATTTTGCATTCATTAGACCTTCTAAGCCTCATTTCCAAGGAAAGCAACAAAATCTTTTGCATATCCATTGTCAGTTATGACAGACTATAAACCAAGAAATATATCCTAAATGATTGTCTCAAATGAGACAACTTGGTTGTTACCTGAGGATGTAAATTGAAATCAGGATTAATTCACTTGAATTTGAAAGGGGAAAATGCTACAGACAGTGTAGTATCACATTTGGCTGACAAATTTTAAACAACCTTAAAAAATACAGATAGAGATAATTAACATCAAACCTTGAAATGCCTTTAAAGAATATTTTAATAATGAACAGTAGACAGACAGTACCCTGATCAGTGAAGCTTCCTTGAGGGGGAACTGAGAAAAATATTGCTTTAATTAGTAAGTATTATTTCTTATATTAAGTAGAAAGAAAGCAAAAAAGCAATTATATATAAAAAAAAAAAATAAGTCATAAGCCTGTGTGTGTATATATATATATATATATATATATATATATATATATATAAAGAAGTTAATTGTTTTTTTTTCTTCTTTCAAGGCAAAAGTTGACAGATATTTACAAATTATGATTATTAGTGTGGTTTGAGTAAATGATAACTCATTTTTTCTATTCAGTTCTGTGTTATATTTTTTTCTACAGCAAGTAACCAGATGACTTTTATAAATCAGGCACCAAAAAAGGGCTCATCAAGAAAGTATTAAAGACATGCATTTCTTTCTCTATGTGCCACAGTCCTGGGTATGACAATAAATGGCATCAGGCAGCAAAGCTCCTCATCAGGGGATTGGAGGTTTTGAGGAGGATGGAACCACTCCATAATTGCTTTTGTTCCCAGGTACACCCTGACCCAGGGTGGTAACACCTGTTAAATAGGCAAATAGTGAATACAAAAACAAAATACTATGAAAATATAACAAATTTTTTTTATCGTAAAAATACCAACAATACAATTTATAGTAATAATTACCAATAATGCAATTTATAGTAAGAATAACCAATAATACAATTTATAGTAAGAATAACCAATAATACAATTTATAGTAAGAATAACCAATAATAAAATTTATAGTAAGAATAACCAATGATACAATATATATTAAGAATTACATACAATACATTTTGTAGCAAAATGACCAACAATACATTTTATTTGTAGCCAAAGTCATACAATTGCATTCAAAGTATATTTAGTTAAAACCTTAAAATCATATTCAAAATATTTAGATTTCGACATTAAATAACTCATAGAGGTTGATATGCTACTAAACCAAATCAACTATGTGTCGTGCTTCTTTAGTAGGTTGGTGGTCATGGCTTGCCACAATTTCTTCTCCTTTGTAGCTCTTAATAAATTTTGTCTTTTTGTTATCTCACCTAAGCTTTGTTCTGCCATCAATTATCACAAACTCACCAGGTAGGTTATGAATTGTTTTCCTCTGTTTCTCTTGCTTTCAATTTTTCCTGTGAGTATCAAATTTTCCAAGCCCTCTTTCCACATTATGTGTCCTAGAAATTTTGATCATCTCTTCCCGATGTTAAGTACAAGTGTCCTTTTTTGTTTCCATTTTCTCTTAAACTTTGTTATTGTTCACATGTTCAGTCCATAGTATTCTCAACATCCTTCTGTAGAACCACATTTCTGTTTCATCAAGCTTCTTCATCTGTGAAGAGATTGTCCAGTATTTACTGTCATATAGAACGTGTGTTATTACATAGCAGTTCAGTATTCTTTTCTTTGTTTCAAGTAAACTTTTCCTGTTTTTTAATACTTAACTTTTGGAAAACATATTTCACTATCCCAATACACCTTCAGATTTCAGTGTTAAACTTTCTGTCCTCTGTTAAAACACTTCTCAGTTAGTTAAATTGTTGTACTTGTTTGATTTTGGTATCTCCATTTTGTAATTTGCATTTTGAAGTGATTCTTTTGCTAACAACCATGCATTCTGTGTTCTTGCAATTGATAAACATTTACCAAATTAAAAATACATTTTTCTACAAATCTGTATTAATTATTTTCTTTTAAGCTGTGAAAAACATGCTCAAGGAATGAAGTTGCAATCAGCCTCTTGCATTTTAATTTGAGAATTTCAGATAATAAAGAAAGAAGAAAATTGGACTAAAGACGGTTTTTACACACTTTTACATTTATTTTGATGATAGAGAATTTTAAAAATTTCTATTGAACAGCTTTTTTCTTTCCTACTGAAATGACAGCTGTTAATGATAAAGAGATTATATATATTTCATGACACAAAAATCAATGACATAATCTTTATTTTTTTTCCCCAAAAATGGCTGAGAAATATCTCCCAGGCCTTACAAGCAAATCTGAGATATCTGGTAGACTAATGTTTACCAGCATGCCATAAACTACCAGTAGTTGTACCAAGTCTATCGCTATAATACTATAACATAATATTAGAAATAAATAAGAGAGGTTTATATACTATCCAAGCAACTTAAACGTCTTATTGTCAATATAAAACAATACTAAACAACAATATGGCGTCATCAATAGGATGTTTAAGTTGCTTTGAGGCCTTTTTATATTCAGAATCAGTGTTAAAGCTGGTTTAACTGTGAGATTGCCGACAGGATACAGGCTCACTCTCGTTGCTGAGCAAGTAAATTTTATTTTTTATTTTTCTCTTCAACCACAAACAAAGATTTAGGAGGATCATTGACAATTTACAACCTCTTTCACATCTAAAAAAAAAGGCAAATGGAGAAGCCTTCAGTATTGTGGTATTGATGTTTTAAGGTGGGTAGAGGTATGTGAATTACCAGTTCTACTTTTTAGACCAGAGGTTTATTTGCCATAGCCCAGCTAGGTAGGAGGTTGGCAGTAAGGTCCTATGGCTGTATGATTTAAACATGTAATATTAAATGCAAATGGAGAGGATTGATGCCATCAAATATGGAACTGGATTTTTCAGCAATCAATGCCCACTTTAATGTTTTATATTTGCCTACACTTTATACCTAATATTGAGCACTTTTACCCATAAATATAGCCGACCTTAAAGCTATAGTTTTATCATATATGTATATATATATATATATATATATATATTATTATATTATATATTAATATTATTATATTATATATATTGTATATTTATTATATTATTATATTTTATATATTAATATTATTATATTATATATATTGTATATTTATTAGGTTGTCCCAAAAATTTGTAAACACTTGCGAAAAATTGAATTTTTATGCAACACAATCCAGCACAATCGAGACAAGTAATGGGTTCAGAAAGGGCAAGAGACACCATCGGTTCAAAAACAAGATCGATTCGGCAAGAAAGTCATATTGTGCGTTTGGTGGAACTTTGAAGAAATCGTGCATTTTGAGTTGGTTTCGAATGGTCGTGCCATCAGTGCCGAACTTTACTGTCAGCAACTGGAGCCGGTCTACGAAAAGTTGATCAAAAGCTCTGATCAACCGAAAGCGCGCTTTGATGCAGCAGGACAATGCCAAGCCACACACTGCCAGGAAGACAAAAGAGAAGTTTGAGGAGCTGGACAGCGTTGAGGTTCTGCCACATCCAGCCTACAGTCCTGACTGTGCTCCATCAGATTATGGCCTTTTCCGCTCAATGCAACACTTTCTGAAGGGCAGCCGATTCGACTCGTTTGATGAAGTCGAGGAAGCATATCAGGAATTCTTTGATTCGAAGCCATCTCTTGGAAAATGATGGTCTTTATTTTGAGGAATAATTTTTGTTGTTTTTGTTATTACTTTGCGAGTAAAATTTCAATTTTTTGCAAGTGTTTTCAAACTTTTGGGACAACCTAATATTATATTATTATATAATATTATATATTAATATTATTATATTATATATATTGTATATTTATTATATTATTATATTATATTATATATTAATATTATTATATTACATATATTGTATATTTATTATATTATTATATTATATATTAATATTATTATATTACATATATTGTATATTTATTATATTATTATATTATATATTAATATTATATATATTGTATATTTATTATATTATTATATATTATATTATTATATATTCACAATGACACTATGATCCCTACTACAGTCAGCTTATCTGGCTTATTTTTGTGTGTATATATGCATGCATATATAGAGAGCACTTCATGATGACTATCAGTTTCAAGACAATTTTGAAACCTGCACTAATTCTTGAACCAAAGCACTTCCCAAAATCAATGATCTGGTCATTAAAATACTCATTTTGGGAAATTGGTTGAGCCAAAAGCTTTTCAGCATGCTTGAAGCATGAAAATGACAATCACAATGCATTGTTAATTCCTATATCCACACTTTCTGTATCTGTAAACACCCTATTTCCAATACTAAGCCCTCTCCCACATGCAATAAATATAACAAATTTTAAACTATATATGTAATGAGATAAGCTTATTCAGGAACGAGTCCACAGTATTATTGCATCTTACAGCATAAGCATCAAACCTTATTTAACTGATAAAACAGTACATTGGAGTCGACCGGAGTCAGAATCATCGAGTCAATGCAAAGAATCACTTTCCTTAGCTGCATAGTACACACTCTATCAAGGCTACTTACAGTTTTGAATTCAGAATTTTCCTTCTCCTAGATTGGTTGCCACCCATGGCTATAGAACACAGTCTGTTCTACTATTTACCCATAGCTGGGGATGAAGTGTTGGAGTCATACCTTTCCCAAGGGTATTAGCACATAAGTAAATATAATGAACTCAGCTGAAATTCAAACTCAGCTCTCCAATTTCGCAATCCAAGCCTCAATCCACTATTCTACTGTGCTTCCTAGTTGCATGATAATAGCAAAAATGCCTTCTCAAAGCTAGACAAAGTATTAAGAAACAGGAAAATTTCATTAGGAACAAAGAAAAAGTACTAAACTGCCATGTAATATCAATCCTTCTCTTTGGCAATGAATGATGAACAATTTTCTCACAGATGAAGAGAAAACTTCAGGCATCAGAGATGTCATTCTACAAGAGAATACTGAGAATATCATAGATAGAACATGTGACAAACAAGGAAGTTTTAAGGAAGCTGGAAACTCAAAACGGACACTCCTACATAGAATCAGAAAGAGAGAGTTGAAATTTCCAGGACATATAATAAGGAAAGAGGCCTTGGTGAATTTGTTACTCACAGGGCATATGACATACCTAACAAGCTTGCATAAATGGATAGCAGAACAGGGAGTAGGAAGGATAGTTAAAAAACAAACATTGCTTGCAGCTATAGAAGACAGGAAGTCATGGAGCACCATGATCGCACATATCATGAACGGGCAGAGAACATAAAAGAAGAATCAGAGGTTTGAGCTTTTAGACCCACACAAGGCAAAAGAAATTATACTCCATTCGTTATATTGTAGCAGCCTTTACGTATTTAGAATTTCTAATTAACGAGTGTATTTAATGATATTTTCTTTAGTGACAAGTATGTGTCCTCTGTCCCACGGAGGCAAAACACAGAAATGTCTTTGATACCTTCACAGCTGCACAGGTTTTGATAAAGAAAAGTTTGATTTAATTAGCCGCAATAAAATAATAACCATATTAACTCCACGAGACAGGCATCTGTCTTGCTAACCCCACCCATCTGTTCCCAGACCTAAAAGGAACTGTTGATATTTTTTCAGTCTCTCGTTAATTACTTACAGCCAATTTATATGAGATTAAACCTGGCATTGTTTTAATTAAATACAAGCAGTTTGTCAAAAATAATTTACTATTAACTGGAGTAGAAAGAGTTACAATTACCAAAAAAGGATATCAAAACCTTCTGCATGGTATTTTAAGAATACATAATAAGAATATATAAGATCTATTTTAGCTGCAGAGTAACTTTATATATGTAACAAGGAAGCATACTGTAATTTCCATGTATAATACACCTTCATCCATAATACACATCCCTAAAATTGTGCTGAAAGTGTGGGAAAAGGTTTCTACTCATGCATAATATACACCCTATAAATTGTACTTCTCTAATTTCATTATGGATAGCATTTCCTACTCTTATTTTTAAAAAATGGTCTTAAACGTAGAATAATATTATTCTAATTTAGTTTTATGATAATTCATATTTTATTTTACATTTTTAAGTATTGTTAGATACATGTGATTGTATTTGACATCCTTATGGGGTTGCAATTGCAAAGCATGCTGTGAGAATACCATGGAAGCAACAAAGAAGTTTTAAGGGAAATGGGAATGAAAAAGACACCCATTATACAGTGAATAACTTGTGCATAATGAGTTTAAGTAAATAGCAGAGACTGAGGTGGCTGGCAAGAGAACAAATGTTGCTTAGAGCTACAAAGGACAGGAAGCTATAGAGAGCTATGATTACCTACATCATGAGAGGATACTGGACATAAAAAGAAAAACTAAAGTGATATTCTTCTCATGCAAAGCTGTGCAATTATAAATGTACTGTAATCCCCCATGTATAATACACCTTCATCCATAATATGTAACCCTAAAATTTTGTTGAGAGTGTTGGAAAATGTTTCTACTCACGCATAATACGTACCCCTTGTTTGGTAATCAAACCCTATAAATTGTTCCTCTCCAATTTCATTACGGCCAGAATTTCCTGCTCTTATTTAAGCTGTAATTGAAGATATTTATCAAAATTTATGATCATTACAATTCTAAAAGGAAACAGAAATACCTATATTGTGCTTACTGCGTAGACTCATTAACCTGTTTTTGTTCAATAAAATGTGCAATCTATCGGATCTGTATGTAGTTTTTCACAAAAAATGGGTCTAACATAGAATAATATTATTCTAATTTAGTTTTATGATAATTCTTATTTTATTTTCTATTTGTAAGTATTGTTAGGTATGTGTGATTGTATGTGACATCCTTGTGGGGTCACAATCGCCAAATGTTTGTGTCAAATTGTCATATGCTTGTGGTGAGTAGTCATTTCATAACTGAAATCGACCTATGAAGCAACAATTTTTTAAAGATTTTTTTGTAGCGGTGCATAGTACGCCCTCCTAATTTTGCTTATTATTTTTTAGAAAAAATGCATATTATACATGGGAGATTATGGTACATACAGAGATTAGGCTAAATCAATATGTCCATTGCCTGATGCATAGATTTTAAGTGAATTTTGATCTGAAATTATCACTATAGCGAACTGATTAAAAAGTATCAGGACTGGTGCTAAAAAAGTAAAATTACAACACTTTTCAATTCAGAGTTGTTCTTGTAGTAAAAACAGAATCACTGAATAAACTTATACCAAAGCTTTATTGCACTTTACTCTGACTACTCATCTACTGACGGATAAAACAGGGTGCTTTTTATACCTCCTAGATATTAAGGAGAGGTAACTGATGATTTATCAGTACAGTCCCCTTAAAACCACACACTTCATCCAGTGTTGTTTGCATTCATGGAAGCATTCATTTTTCAACCTGTATAACGCATTTCCAAATGAAGTAAAGGAGGTGGCTATATTTAAATTA
>CAHIKZ030004276.1:110000-157500 GCA_903632075.3 Acanthosepion pharaonis
GTATGTTCATCTATCTATCTCTGTATATATATGTATGTATGTTCATCTATCTATCTATCTCTGTATATATATATATATATATATATATATATGTATGTATGTTCATCTATCTATCTCTGTATATATATATATATATATATATATATATATATATATATGTATGTTCATCTATCTATCTCTGTATATATATATATATGTTCATCTATCTATCTATCTCTGTTCATATATATATATATATATATATATGTTCATCTATCTATGTTCATTCATCTATCTATGTTCATATCTATCTTCAAGTATATTTATTATTTTACAAATAAAACAATGTGCATAGATTACCAGCACCAGTAGACTGCACTTTGACATCAATTATAGATTCTGTTTGTTTGTCTCAAATATCTACTTATATATACATACTTGCTTCTTCTTTTTGAGTGTTGATCAGTGCCATGCTGCTCTGAAAGCTTTCACAATCATCTTGAAACTATGATCACCCAATTTTTAAGGGCATTTTTTATTTCTTCACGTTCAAAATAGTCAGCTGTCTTGGTAACAAATGTTGCGGAGAAACCTTAACTCTGAAATGTGTAAATAGCTTTTAAGACCATAAATATTACAAGGCTTCTTGACACCTGGTGACTAAAGAAAAATCAATTGATATATATATATATATATATATATATAGATATATATATATATATATATTTTTTTGTCATATTTTACTTATGTTTTTAAGTTGTCTTGAAATTATTGCTGCAGTGTTGTTACCTGTCATTTCAACTCCTACACTTACCCAGAAAGTTACAAAATTTCAATGTAGAGATTATAATGTACAGAAACATTTTTCAGCACCAATCCATGTGTGTTAAAGTTTTCGCATTGCTCAAAAATGGATTCCGTACAAAATTCAAAATTTTTGATCATTAGGTCAGATTTTGGAAAGTTAGGCCAAGAATTTTTCAGCACCTCTTCATATGGTCTCTTTAATACAGTCTCTTTTCCACAAATATGTTTGATTGATATTTATTAATTCATTTTCTTTATCTGAATAATTTCCATCTTCAAGGTTAATTAATTTCTTGATTGTGATGTGCTAAAGTATCAGTGAGATTTTAGAAGAATACAATTATATTTATATAAAGAAACATGTCTTTCACAACAACTATTTGCTATTTTGGATATACAATTAAAAAAAAATATTATTTTTGATTAGTTCTAACTTATTGGCATCTGAATTCCATTGGAAAATAAATTATGCCCTTAGAAAGAATAATGAATGCCCTTTCAGTCCAAAGAAGATATTTATGAGTGGACAGAAAGAGAGATGAACACACTTAAATATAAAAACACTGAAATAGAATTGAAGAGACTGAAATAGGTAGATAGATATGAAGAGATAGATGGAAATGAAGAGACCGAGTTAGATAGATGTATATGAAGAGACTGAGATAGATGGATATGAAGAGACCGAGATACATAGATGGATATGAAGAGACCGAGATACATAGATGGATATGAAGAGACCGAGATAGATAGATGGATATGAAGAGACCGAGATAGATAGATGGATATGAAGAGACCGAGATAGATAGATGGATATGAAGAGAAAGAGATAGATAGATAGATGGATATAAAGAGATAGATAGATAGTTGGATATGAAGAGATAGATAGATAGTTGGATATGAAGAGAAAGAGATAGATAGATAGTTGGATATGAAGAGAAAGAGATAGATAGTTGGATATGAAGAGAAAGAGATAGATAGTTGGATATGAAGAAAAAGAGATAGATAGTTGGATATGAAGAAAAAGAGATAGATAGTTGGATATAAAGAGATAGATAGATAGATAGTTGGATATGAAGAGAAAGAGATAGATAGATAGTTGGATATGAAGAGAAAGAGATAGATAGATAGTTGGATATGAAGAGAAAGAGATAAATAGATAGTTGGATATGAAGAGAAAGAGATAGATAGTTGGATATGAAGAGAAAGAGATAGATAGTTGGATATGAAGAGAAAGAGATAGATAGATAGTTGGATATGAAGAGAAAGAGATAGATAGATAGTTGGATATGAAGAGAAAGAGATAGATAGATAGTTGGATATGAAGAGAAAGAGATAGATAGATAGTTGGATATGAAGAGAAAGAGATAGATAGATAGTTGGATATGAAGAGAAAGAGATAGATAGATAGTTGGATATGAAGAGAAAGAGATAGTTGGATATGAAGAGAAAGAGATAGTTGGATATGAAGAGAAAGAGATAGTTGGATATGAAGAGAAAGAGATAGTTGGATATGAAGAGAAAGAGATAGTTGGATATGAAGAGAAAGAGATAGATGGAGATGAAGAGAAAGAGATAGATAGATGGAGATGAAGAGAAAGAGATAGATAGTTGGATATGAAGAGAAAGAGATAGATAGTTGGATATGAAGAGAAAGAGATAGATAGTTGGATATGAAGAGAAAGATAGATAGATGGATATGAAGAGAAAGATAGATAGATGGATATGAAGAGAAAGAGATAGATGGATATGAAGAGAAAGAGTTAGATAGATGGATATGAAGAGAATGAGTTAGATAGATGGATATGAAGAGAATGAGTTAGATATATGGATATGAAGAGAATGAGTTAGATAGATGGATATGAAGAGAATGAGTTAGATAGATGGATATGAAGAGAATGAGTTAGATATATGGATATGAAGAGAATGAGTTAGATATATGGATATGAAGAGAATGAGTTAGATAGATGGATATGAAGAGAATGAGTTAGATAGATGGTTATGAAGAGACCGAGATAGACAGATATGAAGAGACCGAGATAGATAGGTGAATATGATCAGAGATAGATAGGTGAATATGATCAGAGATAGATAGGTGAATATGATCAGAGATAGATAGGTGAATATGATCAGAGATAGATAGGTGAATATGATCAGAAATAAATATTGATATGAACAGACTGAAAAAAAAATAAATATGAACACACTGTGTTACAGATGAAAACAGATGAAGAGACAGAAAGATAAGTTGATAACAGACTCACTCATAAAGAAGAAGCAAGTATGTATATATAAGTAGATATTTGAGACAAACAAACTGAATTACAAGCACTTAGGTGGATATTAAGAGACTCTAGAAGATCATTGCACTCTATTAATATTCTTTACAACCTCCAAATCTTTTTGTCTGTCAACTGCTTTTTCTCGACCCCCCAACCCAGACTCACCTCTCTCTCTCTCTCTCTCCTCTCCTGACATGATATTTTCATCCCCACTCCCATACACACCATTCTTTTTTTAAGCCTTTGACAGTATGAAGGATGGTTTATTGCGTACATATTCTCCAAGTGCAAGGGAGAACGAAGATGCCTTCAGGAACTCATTTCACGCTTGCCTACTTTTGCAAAAATTACACATTTTCTGCTTCATGTTTTGAATTTATTTGTGTCAACATTTTTAATTTTATTTTTATGATTTGATTTTTTTAACTGTTGTTATTGCAGCAAAAAAATTTTTTTGCTTTGTTTTTGGTTTTGTTTTGCATATAATTTATTTTCTTCTTTTTATTTTCTTCTTTTTTATTATCATCACTTTTGGTTATTTTTCATTGTTCTAATATTTCTTAACATACATTCACATGCATACAATATCCTTATTTTATAAGCAGTTCTTGTATTTATTCCTAAAGTAATTTATTTACATTTTATATATATATATATATATATGTATATAAACATCATTCTATCAATAATGCATGCCTTAATTCCAGGCCTCTGACAATGCATTTTTTAATATATGTGAACAGTAAAATCAATAGCAAAGCATTTACATTATTATATATATATATATATATATATATATATATATTAAAGACATTTTTATGTTTAACATTTTTTATAGATACAAGTATTTAAGTAAATGCTCTGTTTTATAATAAACAGTATTAAATAACATTTACCGGCCTGAATGTCGAGAAATTTTTTAAAAATATTCGTCCTTTGACAGAGATTCGACTGCATCTATAACGGAACCGTCATTTTGACGCGATGCCTTAACCTGACTTCGTACAAGCATATATTTTTTATAAGCAGTAAATTTGACCTTGCCTTTTGGCTCCTTTGTAGTCGGTTAAGGTACGTCAGCGTAAATGACGGTTCAGTATAGGATGCAGGTTCGAATCCTGTCAAAGGATGAATATTTTCTATGAAAATTTCTATGGACATTCAGGCCGGTAAATGTTATTTAATACTGTTTATTATAAACAGAACATTTACTTAAATACTTGTATCTATAAAACGAATATTAAACATAAAAAATGTCTTTAATAAATTGTCGGACTTTTTGTCCAATTCTTAATGTGTATATATATATATATATATATATATATATATATATATATATATATACATAGGCAGAGAGAGAGAGACACAGTTTGTAATGGATAGATTGTTATCTAAATTACACAAAAATGAAAATAATACTGACATGTCATTTTAACAGATATATTTACCAAAATTACACAAAATATCTCAAAATACTAAAGACTAAATTTATTCAATAAAATTGCCATTGGCTTCAACCACAGTCTCCAGACTCTTCAGAACTCCAGATTCTTTGGAATCTCCTGCAAATCTTCTGGAAAGTCTTCTTGTTTAAGTTGGTGAATGCTGCCATAATCCTTGCCTTCAGTTCATCTTTGGTGTTACAAGACATTTTGGTTTCACACTCAACTGTGCCTTACACATAATAATCAAGGGGTTTGCAGTTTGAGGACTTAGGTGGCCAGATGTAAGGAGCGATGTGATCACAGAAATTGTCTGAAAGCCATGACTGGGTTCCCCTGCTTATGTCGCATGGTGCAGAGTCCTGTTGCCAGGCATAGGCTCTTCCAGCAGCCACTTTCTTGACCCGAGGCAGTACTACCTCCTCAAGGCACTTGATGTAGGCCTCCATGTTGAGTCTGAAGCCCTGTCGGAAGATCAAAGGAGACATCCCTAGTAATCACTCCAAACACCTTCATAATCACCATTAAACTCATCCAACTCTATCCAAATCCTCTGTACTGTCAGACATCTAAACACACTGAAATGTTTGTATTGGAGCTTATAACACAAATACTAAGAAGTACAGCGTGCTGTTTACAAATATCTCATGGAGCGCATACATCACAGTGCCTTTTTACTAACTAATGGTACTTATCTGACCCATACTATATTGTGCAGTTGACAAAATTAAAAACAAACAATGCACATACGTGAAATTAAAACTATAAAACGGCGACAATTTACCCATCGTAATGCTTGTATTAATTCCTGAAAATTAATCCCTTTTCTTCTCATTTTCAATAATAAATGTCACCAGATTGTTTTATTGCTTGATTTGTTTTTTACCATTTATCAAGCTTTTTCAAGTTATTTAAAGGGAGATAATGATTTACTGATGTAAGTCCTACAAATTGACCCATATGGGGTGGGGGTAGAAATGGTGGATTCATATGTTTTCCATGAGTATTTGCGCGCACACACACACACACATATATATATATATATATATATATATAAACCATTTATTTTACATTCAACATCTAGTTAACATTTAGTTAAGCAATGTTTCAACGTGATACGGCACTAATTCCAGACCATTGATAATCCCTTTTTCTTGATCCTCTATACACAGATTAAAGATTATGTGCTGAGAACAAAACTTACAAAATTTGTTGGTTAAAACATTGGGTTTCAACTTTCGAGCAAGATTAAGGGTGTTTTTTTTGGTTTTAAAAATGATTTCAACCTTCTTATTTGCAAACTAACAATTGTCAATGTTGCTGAAGATGATCACCAACAGACACATATTCTCATGAAAATTCCACTTGTCATCACTTTTCTGAAATCATTCATAATGAACTGTTTAACTAGGTGGTTATTTACTAAGCTTAGTTTGGCACAAGGCCACAAATTCGGAGCACCCAGTGAGGATGAAACTCATAGCTCAGAATTAAACTTTTTAAAGCAGGTTTACTTTCTCGAGAAATCAGCTTAAATTTCAATAAAATAGGTGTAAATTATTCATTCTATGTATTTTCATATATATATAGTTAAACCTAGAGAGCCTGACAAACCTACCAAGGTTTCACCTGTTGTATTGTCAGGGAAATAGCCTTCCTGACGATCCGCTTAGGTGAAACCTTGTAGGTTTTGTTCAACTCTATGTTTAACTAGGTTTGCTCTACTTACTGTATTGAGCACTTTATTTAGTTATTTTGCCCCTCGTATCAGGGTTTTTTCTTTGGGCTTTGGACTTGCATGCTAGACGATTATTTTTTTTTTTAACGTACATCTTCTTGGTTCTTTCTTTTTTTATACATTTTTTCCCTTTTGTGTATATATATATATATATATATATATATATATATATATATATATATATATATATATATATATATATAACTTAACCATTATTTTTAGTGGATGCACATATATTTAAGTACATGCACCATTGACTTATTAAACTGTATATTTACTTATTTTTGTCTACCGGCTTGAATATTCAAAAGATGTTATTAAAGAAAAATATGTGATTCCACCAGGATTTTAACCTGTGCCCCCCCCCCACTGGGCAAAGGGAGACCTACAGTATATTGCAAACACTGTAAATATCAATTGCAGAAGAAAAAGTTTCTTTTCTTCTGCAATTGATATTTTGTTCTTGTTTCAAGAATATATATATATATATATATATATATATATATATATATATATATATATATACTTTAAAAATAATACATATATATACTTTTTTAAGTTAAAAGCTCTACATGCTATTTTTATTTTTGTATTTTTATCACACATGTATTGAGCACTTTTAAATACTACTGTTTCCTGGTCTGATTCAACTCTGACCATTAACCTTTTATGTATTATAATAATATATATATATATATATATATATATAGTTAAATATAACAGACAATTAATGCCTATTATATCTGATCATGAGCTGTTCTAAAGTTTGTATGTTTACTTTAATTTCAGGAGATAATACAGACAAAAATTGTTGATTATTTGGATATTTTTTATAAAGCTAGTCCTTGATCTAAGCTTTTGGCTCACATGAGCCATCTTTAGAGTGGTTATATGGGCATTTAAACAAAGATATTCACCACCAAACATGATATTCTGTAATGTTGACAGAGCTTAGATCAAGAACCAGCTTAATAAAAAAATATCCAACTTTTGTCCTTATTTTCACCTGAAATTAAAGCAAATATATAAAGTTTAGAACAGCTCATGATCAGACATAATAGATGTCCATTGCCTGTTATATTTAACTATATATGTTTAAATAATGATCTTCTGCCCTAATACATTATATATATATATATATATATATATATTTCTGAGATGTTGTACACTCTGGCCTTTTTCAGGTGGTTGGAATGTCGAACTGAACCCTTTATTTTGCTCACTGGGGTAGACTGTTCTAGTTCCACGTGCCATGTTTGATGGATGTCAGTTATCGGTTATCTTCTGTTAATTTCCCTCTGAAAGTTCTCCACTGCTTTAACCAGGTATTGAACTCACACTCTTTGGGTCCTGTCACTGGATCTAACGAACACCTTTATCCACTGTGCCATGTGTCCTTGGGGATAACTGACATCCATCAAACATGGCATGTGGAACTAGAACAGTCTACCCCAGTGAGTGAAATAAAGGGTTCAGTTCAACATTCCAACCACCTGAAGAAGGCTGGAGCGTACAATGGCCGAAACGTTGTAATAAATATGGCAACAAAAATGAGGACAATAGTCCGAATAATGTAAATAATGTGTGTATATATATATATATATATATATATATATATATATATAGACATCTGAGACAAGTAAACTGAATTACAAAAACTTACATGAATATTAAGAGACACAAGATTATTATACTACCAAACTGTCTTCATTTATTTTAATTATTAAATTATTTTAATTTAAAATATGACAGAATGATTTATTGCTGATTAAAATATACATTCACTTCTTAATGATTCAGTTCTTTGTTGTAATTAATGGACATCTATTTTTTTTTTTTTTTTTACTCCAGACAAGAGTTTTTTTTTGCTTTTGCATCAAAAACAAGAAAAAAAAATTTTTTTTAGAATTAATTAGAATCTTAAATTCGGTTGTCAATTTCTGATGATAACTTTTGGTCACAACTAAATGGTTTGTTATTGCCTATGAATTCAGTCTTAGAGCATTTCCAACACTAGTATAATATAGTATCTTTAATGAATAATACTTTTTTCTTTTGAAACTGTTTTTACTATATAATCACTTGGTAATTTTTAATGGTAATTTTAATGGTAATAAATTTTAATGGCAATTTTTAATAGTAAAATTTTATTGGTATTTTTTAAATGGTAATTTTAATAGTAATTTTTAATGGTCATAAATTTTAATGGTAATTTTTATTTTTTTTAAAAAGCTATTTGTAGGATTTTTATAAAATCTAAACATATGAAACTGAAATTATATACTTTTTCATAAAAATTTTAAATAAACTCATAACAACAAGTAATTATAAATCTTAATAAAATGCATTTTCCAGGCATTTCTTTGCTCTCACCTCATAAATTCATTAAAATAAGATACAGCATATTTTGGCTCGAGGATCACTTGTACAAGATCCAACCCAAGGGATTTTGAGTAAAAATTGCTCCTGCAATTTTTGAAAAATTAGCAATGATTTAATTTTTTTTCAAAATTGTTTGTCAAAGAGTATGAAAGGCATTAACACATAATTGGCAGAGTTTTAAACCTTCAATTGCTAATGATTAGATCCTAGATTAAATTGTTTTGATTTTAAGATGAGAGTTTAATTTGGAATTTTTGAAATGTAATTACCCATGTGTGATGAACATATGATCATACTTATTATAAAACCCAGGTTGTGTGTGTGTGTGTGTGTGTGTGTGTGTCTGTTCGTTTATATATTGGATCGGATTTCCTACATTTTTCAACTGATTTCAACAAAACTTCACAGGACTATGTAAAATTACCTTGAGGTGGTTCTGACATAAAAAAAAAAACAAAATTGTTTTTGCACGAAATCAATTTGAAAACATGCTTAAGAGGCATCGCTTTCATGGAATGAAAGGGGACAACTCATATCGAGTTATACTTATAATAAAACCCAGGTTGTTTGTGTGTGTGTCTGTCTGTGTTTGTTTATATATGGGATCAGATTTCCTACATTTTTCAACCGATTTCAACACAACTTCACTTTTTTTTTGGCAGGTAGTATTTCTTATTGTCTTGCACACTTTTTTCCTTTATTTTTACCTTCAGAATGCTTTAAAAATTCCATTTACAAGACAATTGTTTATAATAAAATTCTATTCAATCGGTAGACTCATAACAATTGAAAACAATGTTTTTGTTTCAGTTTGGGTTTGACCAATTCGGAAAAAAAAAAATAACAAAACAAGAAAAAATACTAATTAAAACAGACATGTGTGTCCGTCAACCTTAAACAATAATCTTTGTTAATTTTATTTTTCAGTCTTTATGATGGTCGATACTTGATCTATCTCTTACATCCCCAGGCAACGCTGGGCTCTACTGCTAGTAATAGATAAATACACCCACACACCACTTCAAAAATTAAAAACAAGTAATCTGAGTATATTTCTGAGATGAGGTATTATGTACATTATTTACATTATTCGGTTAGTTAGATCCAGTGACAGGACCCAAAGAGTGTGTTCAATACCCGGTTAAGGCAGTGGAGAACTTTCAGAGGGAAAATTAACAGGAGATAACTGATAACTGACATCCATTAAACATGGCACGTGGAACTAGAACAGTCTACCCTAGTAAGCAAAATAAAGGGTTCAGTTCGACATTCCAACCACCTGAAGAAGGCCGAAACGTAATAAATATGGCAACAAAGATGAGGACAATAGTTCAAATAATGTAAGTAATCTGAGATATAAAATAATATAAAAAATACCTGTCTATATCTCTGAAATGAGGTATTATGATTAATTGCATTATTTACATTATTTGAACTGTTATCCTTATCTTCATTGCTATATTCATAACGTTTCAGCCGTTGTATGCTCTGGCCTTCTTCAGATGATTGGAATTTTGAAGGGAACTCTTTATTTCATCCACTGGGATAGATTGTTCTAGTTCCATGTACTATGCTGCTTCCAGATTGAGTTATTTCCCTTTTGATTCAATCCCAGGCCACAGCAGTAGTAAATCAAAAGGGAAATAACTGAGACATCCGGAAGCGGTATGGCACGTGGAACTAAAACAATCTACCCCGGTGGACGAAATAAAGGGTTCGGTTCAAAATTCCAATCACCTGAAGATGAGGATAACAGTCCGAATAATGTAAATAATGCAAGTAATATAAGAAAATGTAGAATGTCTGGAAAAAGTTTTTTTTTTTTAATTTATTATTGCAGTTACTCATAAATGAGTTTATTTAAATTTTCTTGTTTTTTATTTAAATCTATGAATAAGAAATGTGTTTTCATAGTTATTTCTTTATAATATGGTACATAATAAGAAATACATCATAGTTGGTTCACAGATTTTTATCACCTTGTTAATATAAAATTCTTATAAATAAACAATCCTATAGAGTTTAAAAAAAAAAATGCGTAAATCCAGTTTCAATGTCCCTGGGATTTATTAAAATTCTAAAAATAACTTTTTAAAGCTATAAAAATTACTGATAGATTTTTTTTTTTTTTTACTGGAGACTTCAGGGGTTATTGGCCCTCATTCGATGGTGTTCCTTCGGAGGATTGGCGCAATTGCGTCTCGATTAAGGGACAAGCCTCAGAGTGGCTCTTGCAGCGTGTCTCACTGGCGATGGTACAAGCTAATGCTTTCTCCATCATTGCAGCTGGCAGAGGATAGAAAAAAATTGTTGATAGTTACGTTGTTCTAGAATTGTCATCAATGGTCAACTGAACTTGTTTTGTTCCAAGAGAGTATGTAGTAATTGTGATGTCAAGAAAAAAAAATAAAAGACACCATGTAACACACCATTTGTTTTTCAAGTATGTTTATTAAACTTTGCCATATTTTTTTTTCAAACTCAGTCAAAATGATATAGTCACAAGTCTCAGTTAATTGTGAACTTCATATCCTTTTCAATAACTGTATTCTTTCTAGACTGGTTACTAACCAGGCTAGTGAACCTAGTCTACTTTGCTATTTAACCCATAGCTGGGAGTAAGATGAGATGGATTCCTACCTTTCCTAATGGCATTTGTACAAAAGTGAATGTAACAAACTCAGTTAGATTTTGAACCCAGGTCTCTGATTTCTCTTTCTGAGCCACTTATTATGCTACCCACAGTTTAAGTACTGGTAGCCTACAAGGGTTTACGGCCACATCACGTTGAAACACTTCTCATATGATCACCAAAGTTAAGATATGTCAAGCCTGTTCCGTATCTAGATGGGTGACAAATTGGCAATACCAGGTGCTGTAAGCTTGGATATGCAGGTAGTATAATGGATAACAGCTCAGATTGAGAAATCAGATAGCTGAATTCCAGTTCCAGTGAGGTTGTTATATTCACTTACATGCAAGTACCCTTGAAAAAAGGCATGAATCCACCTCTCCTCACCATTCAGCTATGAGTTATTAGGACTTTTATCAGTAAATCATTGTTATCTCAGCAAACTTGGACCTTTATGCCTGAAAAAAAAACAGTGTACCAAAAGGACAGTTTTCCCTTGACACCAATATTATTATTATTAACTACCTTCACTACTTAGCAATGTTTATTGTTTAAAAAAATGCAATGATTAGAAATGTAATAAAACTTAAACATATGAAAGTAAATTTATACATTTTCTTTACACTTGAGAATTGACAAAATAATAAACATGGTTCATCGTAATTCTACGCTCATCAAAAGTTCCTGATCAGAGGACTTGCTGCTGGATGTAGTTTATCATCATATCCTGGACACCTCATTGGTGGAAGGGTCTTAATCCTCTGCAGAGGTGTAGTTGGCATATTCTGAAGCCCCAGCCAAGAGGGTGTAGTGATTTCTGCCTAAATTTCTACAGTGTTATTTCTTTATATGGATATCACAATACATTTTAATTGGATTTTTTTTTAATCAGACATTATTTCTTATTACTATAAACATTATTTTTAGTGGATACATGTGTCCGAGTTGACATCACGGTTTGTTTTGTTTTTTTTCTGCTGAAAACAGTGAACTTAATGTACCTTCCAACAGAAACAGAACTAGTATTCTTTTTTCACCATTAGGGAAGAACTGAATCCTGTTAGGAAGCACATTTTTCTGTAGAAAGACTTCTCAGCAAATAAAGGCCCTTTGTGTTTGCAAAACAAACAAAAAAAATGGAGTGTCAGAAGGACAGTTTTTTCCCTTGACACCACTATTATTTTAACTACCTTCACTCCTCAGCAATCTTTATTGTTTTAAAAAGTGATGATTAGAATTGGAATAAAACCTGAAACATATGAAAATGAATTTATACATTTTCTTTGCTCTTAAGAATTGATAATAAAAATAATAAACACTTTTATTTATTAGATTCTTTATACTATTGATTTTATTATATTATTATTGGCTAATTGCCAGTTGATTCAAACTTTATAAAATGGTAAATAATAAGGATTTACTTAAAGTTTTCATCATTTAGTAAATGCTTATAAATTTATTAATAAAAATTTGTTTTCATATTTATTTCTTTATAAATTGATAAAGGTTAAATATTGCATTGCATTGGTTTTAATTGTATTTATTTTTTGAATGTTGTAAATATAAAATTATTCTTGTAAATAAACAATCTAATAAATAAATAGTGTTTAATACTTTTACTGTAAATTCTCTAGAAAAAAAATGTATGAATTTACTTTCATGATATATTTAGGTTTTATTACAATTCTAATCATCACTTTTTAAAACAAACATTGCTGAAGAGTGAAGGTAGATAAATAAAACCATGTCATGGGAAAAAAATCATCCTTTAGGCACACTGTTTTTTTTTTTGCAGGTACAAAGATCCATGTTTACCAAACATGAACTTACTTAGCTGCAATAAGATCAGTTTTCAAAAGGATAGTTTTTGCATTTTTATTTCAACTACATTCATTCTTCGGCAATGTTTACTGTTTTAAAAAAACTATGATTAGAATTGTAATAAAACTTAAACATATGAAAGAGAATTTATACCTTTTCTTCGCCCTCAAGAATTAACAACAAAAATAATAAACACTATTTATTTATTAGATTGATTTTGGAATGATTGGCAAAACATTGGCTAATTGCCAATCAATTCAAACTTTATAAAATGGTGAATAATAAGGATTTTCTTATAGTTGGTTCACATATTTTAATAATTTAGCAAATGTTTATAAATTTATGAGTAAAAAATTATTTTCACATTTATTTCTTTATAAATTGGTAAGTGATAAATATTTTAATTATATTTGTTTTTTTAATGTTGTAAAATATAAAATTATTCTTGTAAATAAACAATCTAATAAATAGTGTTTTATATTTTAGTTGTAAATTCTCAAGACTAAAAAAAATATATAAATTCACTTTCATCACATGTTTAGGCTTTATTAGAATTCTAATCATCGCTTTTTAAAGCAATAAACATTGCCAAGGAACAAAGGTAGTTCTTTTGACACTCTTGATTTTGTGGGCATGACAATCCAAGTTTACCATTATCTCCAAAAAAAGTCTTACAATTTAAAAATATTTTCTAGCTTTAAATAACCTGCAAAAGTTGGTAAACTGTAAAAAACAAATGAATCAATCTGGTCGCCCACAGCTGCTGAGAAAATACTTGTTTTCATGGCAAACAACTTTTTTTCATTTGACCTCAGTTGAAATTTAGCGTCCACAACCCCTGCTCCAAAATTAATTAAGAATTGACCACAAAAATAATAAACACTATTTATTATATTATTTATTCTAATGATGTTCTCAAGCAGAGATTTAAATTGTCGATGGTTGAGTGGCTTTGCCCTGATTCTTTTCACCACACTCACTACAGGATTTACCGCATGCTCTGGCACCATCTGTTATAATGCTTACTATACTATTCCATGACAAGGCACTTTTCTCTGCACAATCCACAACACACTCAAACAAGTCCTAACCAGTGCTTGTATTTTTCATTGTTTCCCAACCAAGTAGTTCCTCTGTGACAACGAAATTTTTATCAATTCCATTGTGCAGTGTCTTGATTATTGGTGCTCTCATCCAGTGCTAAAGAAAACCAAACAAAATCTTTGCTCGCAAAGTTCAGCTTATCTGTTTATTCATCACTGTACTCTTGATAATGAAATGGTTTCAAATTTGCTTCTCACATCAGGGGAACGGGACGTTTGCACAATCTACCAAGTACTGCTTAACAAACTTGCCATCAGAAAGTGGCTAGTTCTTTTCATCAAGTTTGTATGCTACCATGAAGCTTGCCTCTGTAGCACTATCCTGAAGTGCTGATTGCTTCGTAAATATGATCTGTTGCTTCATCAGCTTCATAACATGCACTGCAGCTTTTTTACCTGCATTCTTCTTGAGACATATTGCTACCAAACTTGGCATGCTTTGTTTGGTGGTATCATTTCAAATTGTATTCCTTGAATGCGGCAACCATCTCATAACACAGTAAACACACTGTGTTATTGCCTTGTAGAATAGCAATAGAATAACAACACTTACCGGCGTAAGGGTCCCAGCTAGCATCCAACTGGCAGACAAAAATAAAGCAGGTTGTAATTCAATACAAACCCTGCAAACTGACTGGAATCAAGCTGGTATTTATACAGAAATACCTCCACTCATGTACCAGCAGCCAATCACCACCCAAGCAATGGACTATCCCACTTGAGCACAATGAGATGCTCCATGGCACCATAAATAGCTCTCTTTCTCAAGGTGGAGGAGTCTTTTCTCAGCTTGTTCCACAACTGAGTGTTTACCTTGACAACGTGATTGTTCGACATGGTGCTGCGGACAGGATCTATGACACCCAAAGATTGGGAACACCTCTTCATTGAAGCAGGCATATCCACTGACTCGGACAAAACTCATGCAACAAGGTTTGCAGACGAGAAACTGACAATTGAGAGCCTTCAAATGCTGGATCGATCTATGCTTAAGGAGCTGGGAGTCACATTAATGGGAGAAGCCCTGTGTATCATCAAGCAGGCTAAGGAAGTCACCACCAAGACGACCCGCATTCAGGCACTAGCAGCCAAGACTCCCCATCTCAATCTCGAGATGGTACCACAGCAATTCAGGAAGTTCTGAATTGACTGGGATGTCTTTACCAAGATGACAAATATGCCAATCTCCCAAGCTAATATTCACTTATACAATTGTGCTGATGACTGTGCAAAATGCCATAATCAACACACACCCTGACTCCAATTACTGAAGAATTTTTTTTGCTTTTGCGCTTTTTAGGAGGGCACATGGTTCCCGTCAGTTGTAATGTTACAAATTTTACCATTGCAAAGACAAAACTGAAATGAGACAGAATTGCTGGCAATGTGCATATCAACATCAACTGAGCATATGAACATGTGTATGCACAGTAGGTATCCAACTAGTAAAGCACAGAGCTAATTTTCTTTGACACAAGGGAAGCAAGTCTCAGTTCAAGTTAGCCTTGGCACTTGCAGTTCACCATGATCAGTTTATGAAAATTTTTGATTTGAAACTTATCCTACTTCAGGATCTGTCTATATTTCTGAGATAAGGTATTGTAATTATTTACACTATTTACATTGTTCAGACTGTTGTCCTCATCTTTGTTGCCATATTCACAACATTTCGACCATTGTACACTCTGGCCTTCTTCAGTGGATAAAAGCATTGGTTGAATCCAGTGACTTGACTCAGTGTTGTGAGTTCAATTCAGGTATTGAACTCACAATTGAGTTGAAGTGAACTACAGTTGAGGTGAACAAAAAAAACTTGGAGAGTTGAGTTAAAGGGAGATAACTGATACTGAGACATCCAGTAGACACATGGAACTAGAGCAATCTATCTGGTAGATAAAATAAAGGGTTTTCTTCAAAATTCCAATCACCTGAAGAAGGCTGGAATATACAACAGCTGAAACATTGTGAATATGGCAACAATGATGAGACTACAGTCCTGAACAATGTAATTAGTGTAAATAATTACAATACCTCATGTCAGAAATATAGACAGATCCTGAAGAAGGACAGAGCGTACAATGGCTGAAATGTTGTGAATATGGCAACAATGACGAGACTACAGCCCTGAACAATATAAATAGTGTAAATAATTGCAATACCTCATGTCAGAAATATAGACAGATCTTGAAGAAGGACAGAGCGTATAATGGCTGAAACGTTGTGAATATGGCGACAATGATGAGACTACAGTCCTGAACAATATAAATAGTGTGAATAATTGCAATACCTCATCTCAGAGATATAAACAGATCCCAAAGAAGAATAGTGTGTATAACTGGTGAAAGGTTGTGAATATGGCAACAATGATGTGACAATTGTCCGAACAATGTAAATACTGTAAATAATTACCTTGTCTCATAGTTTCTTTTTTTTTTCTTTTTCCTTCTGGTTCTGCTATCAATATGGTGTCCTCTGACTAATGCATGTCATTGCGGTTCATTTGTCCATTAAAGCCAACTTTCACAAAAATGAGATGGTGTGCATTAACATGTGATAGGTAATAACCTATACTGTATTTTCCAGCTTACAAGACGCACTTTTTTTTCCTTAGAAATACCCAGAAAAATACATGTGCATCTTCCAAGAAAAATGTAAGGCAACACCCAGGCTCAAATAAGTTTAGACAGTCACCTAATTGGCTTGACTGACACGGACATGGATTTCTATGTTGAGTCATTATTTCTCTGTAAAACTATAATGTTATTGAACTCATCTTTATCTAATTCAGCCTTTTAAACAAAGATGAGGACAATAGGCTAATGTAAATACTGTATAAAACCTCATCTCAGAAATATAGACAAACCTCAGTACTTATCTGTTACAAATATTTTCAAGCCTATAAACCTTCCTGCAGCCGAGCCACAAGCTTAAACATTCTCTATTTACTAGCAGTGATGGGAGCCTAGTATGTCATTGCCATGCAAACAAAACTGGACAAGTGATTAATGCAAACAATTGGTGGCGCCTGTATGTGAGGGACGGATGGTGAATGTGTTGTTCTATGAGAATTACCTTTTTTTTTCTTAGAAATTTCTTTCTAATATTAATTTTAGATTTTTTAGAAAACTATGAATAATAATAATAGATTTTTCTAGAAAACTTAATTCTTCTTTTTCTATGTGCCCTTTCCTCCAGAACGTTGGTAATCATGGCTCTCCACAATTTCCTCTCCTTTGTATCTCTTAATAAATTTTGTCCTTTTTGTTATCTCTCCTAAACCAGCATCCACTTAATCAAGGTCACCAGATATGTTATTTTTCTTCTGTCCCTCTTGCCTTCAATCTGCCCTGTGAGTATCAGATTTTCCAAGCCTTTTTTCCTCACTATGTACCCTAGTGATTTCAACTTTTTCTTCCTGATGCTACATATAAGTATCCTTTTTGTTTCCATTTTCTCTAAAACTGGTAGATGATACTCAGCTTTTGTGCATATACATGTCTGTGTGTAAATAATTACTAGAGGAGGTGATATGTGTTTTATGTTGTAGTTTTGTTGAAGTTATATTTTGGAATACAGTTCGATTTTTTGTAGGATATTATATTGATTAATGTCATGAAAGAGTTCTTTCATGTTGATTGATGTACTGTTGGTCATTTTTTATATAAAAAAATATTGCTGGCATTTTTATTATAAAAATGTATTTTTATACTTTTATAGTGTTTTGTTTTTCTTTGGGGGTTCACTATTTGCCCATAGTTGGAGTCCTAACAGATACTATCACTCCAGGTTAGGGCAGACCTTTGAACAACAGCAATTACGAGGTGGTATCACACTCCTCAGAACCTCCACTCTATCGATCAGAGGCCTTGCTGCCGGATGTAGTTTATCATCATACTCAGAACTAGTAATGGTTGAATAAATCTGGTGAGAAAACACATCCTTGTTTTCTACCCTTTTCTATTTTTGTATGTTTACCGAATTCATTTTTTATTGTTTTTTTTAGAAACCTATAATTAATATTGGATTTTTAAAAATGAATCCCAGATTTTTTTTTTTTTTATTAATACCAATTTTTATTTTATTTTAATTTATTAGTACCAGATTTTTTTTATTTTAATTTTTATAATTAATACTGGATTCTATAGCTTAAAAAGTACACATCACCAGTAAAATGTTTTGTGGTATCTGTTTGTTTGTTTTTTTACATAATTAAAATTTTTCTCCATTTTATAAATTTCATTTCTAAAAGTAAATAAATCAGTTTATTTAACTGAAAATTCTATTTATTTCAAATCCTACAAGTCATTTCCCACAGATGAAACATTACAAGCCTCACATTACTCTATGGTTATTTCCATGGCAAATGTTCTGATGCGATGTATTCCTTAGTTCTACCAACTCTAACCTTCACTTTTAAGACTTGCATTGCTACATAAATTGAGGTAAGACCTTCTCATTCCTTTTGTATTCCAATAGTAAGGAAGAAGTTCCACTCTAATAGCTTCTTCCAATGATCAGCTACTTTGTGGAACCGACTCCTAAGTGAATGCTTTCCCAACCACTAAATTTTAAACTCTTCAAGTTTAAGGTTAACCATTATTTTTTCCACACATCCACATATTCATACTGTTCATGCAACAACCTTATTTCATGACCCTTTACTTTAAGTGACTCTTGAGCTTTGTATAACTTTTAGGAGCTCTGTACATGATTTGCTGTAGGTAGAACTGTGATGTTGAGAGAAAAAAAAACGTTTGCATGTGCTTTTTAAGATTATTGTGTATTAAAAATGTAATTATTACATTGAAACAAAAATAATAGTGTTGAGTCTGTGTTCATAAGAGCAGCAAGCCTGTTACTTGACAGATTAAAGAATTTACATTACAGTTATATTAAAGTTGATTCACCATAAAAATTACATTTGTTTTGTTTCTTTGTTTCTTCTCTTTTGAAATTTAATTTAATTTTTTTTCATTTGTTTATTCATTCTCAATTCTAATTGTTACATTTTGTTAATTTATAATTTCTCTCTCTCTCTCTCTTTCTTTGAAAATATCACTGGTCATGTGTCAATTCAGACATTTCATGATTTAATTTTATGCATTCTGCACTTATATTCTAATCTGCACTTCAAACAAGAAAGAAACATACAAAAATGGTATAAAATGCCCTAGATTGTTATATATATGCATTCTTGTGTAAGTAAACACATTTTGCTGATGCCTCTAACCTCTCTCTCTCTCTTCCCATTTGATTATTCTGCCAACATCACATTCAAATGATACAACGGTCAGGCACTGGGAACTTTGTTGGTAACCATAATTGAAATTTTCTAGGGAGAGGCCGTTTCATGAAATTATTGAAGGTTTCTTATCTGCAATATGTAATTAAACAAATCAATCCACAGTTAATCAACCATCAAATTATAAAGTTATTATTCTGTCAGGTCTTATTACATTGCAAGTCCAGTGATGAACTGTTACCATCTTGCAAAAGGATTTTCTTTGTCAAGGAAAATTGGTCAGCTTTCAATTCATATCAATTAACATTCCTCTTAATCAAGTTTATCTGATTTAAAATTATTTTAAACTTGAGGAAACACAGAGAATTATTCACATGTATGCCAATCTGACAGTATGGCCTACCAGCACACCAGTCTAATTTTTGATTTTCTGCTGAAAATCGGTGTTTATGGTAGATATTTTTTAATTACTTTTAATAATTTTAAATCAGCCTCGAGAGAAAGAATAAAAATTAATCAACCATTAATTTATTTCTATTCTTTGTTTAAGTATGTCTAATATTCCAAATTCCAAACATTGGTGAATTTGGTGAGTTTTTTTTATTTTCTAAGATCTGTACAAAAATGTATTTTATAAGAAAAAAAAATGTATGCCAAAATCCACTACTATTAAACTTAGGCTCTGTCAACTTTGGCATTGAGGCAACAGTTTATTTAATATTTTAAGCTTTTAGTTTTATTTTAATATATTTATATATTTTATTCTTACTATATATATATATATATATATTGTCATCCACAGACAGACTGTTTCACTGTATCACAGCTCATCAGTGCAGCTAGACATCCAGTTACCTCTAGCTAGGATTGAAACCCGACTGAATTGCCGTCAGTCGGAGATTCTACCACTAAGCCGTTGGTGCACGGCAAGGATGAAGGTGAATTTAAGTGTATTTATTTTTAGATAAACACACAGTGACTAAGAGAACTCAATTCAATTTACCTAAGAGTCTTGCATTATTAGCCGTAATAGTCACTGTTTACAAACCCACACTTCCTCCCCAGAGAGCTCAACCAAAAATAAATTTTTCAGGAGCATATATATATATATATATATATATATATAGTTTTAAGGTGCTATATTTATGGATTAAAGTGCTCGATATCAGGGATAGAGCATATGTAACTATAAAAGTGTGAACAGTGACGTCAACACTCAGAGGTGACAGACTGTTTCCTGTTAACAATTGTGGCCTGAGGATTACATCTAGCATGAAACAGTCTGTCACCGCTGAGTGTTGACTTCACTGTTCACTTATATATATATATATCACAAAAATGTATGTGAAAAGCAGGGAAAATTACTGTGCCAAAATAAATGGACATATAAAAAAGTGCTCAGTGCAGAGCACGCCAATATAAAAGAGAGATAAAACATCTTATCCTACTGCACAACCATGGTTTCAACCATTACACCTTGTCAGGTGGCTGGGTGACAAGTATTCCTTAACCACACCACTCTTATCACACTACAGCACCAGAGGTCAAGAAGGGGACAAGTTTTTTTTTCACCACCTCCCTTTTTTCACACCTCCATCTCTTCTTGACTTCATCTGCTGTATCGTGATAAAAGTGGTGCAATTTAAGGAACACTTGTTACCCAGCCACCTGACAAAGCCTAATGGTCAAAACCATGGTAGTCCAGTAGAATACATTGTTTTACCTTCTTATATATATATATATATATATATATATATATATATATATATATATATATGTGTGTGTATGTATTTGGTAGCAAATCAAAAATATTAAAAATATTGAAATAGTAATTAAAATAATAATCAACAAGGAACCTACTTTTGTTAATTTTTAATCAAACATGTATATTGTATTTATTTTGCCCATTTTGGGCAGAATCATATCTATGATATAATAACATCGATATTTCATGAACAGAATGAAATGGCTTAAAGGAAAAGAATGACAAACATGCTTTGTTCCCAAAGAGATTTTATATCACTAAGACATGCATAAAACTATATATACATATATACATGTGTCCCACACGAAGAACAATATATCACATATATCTACACAGCAAAGCAGTGTAAGGAGAAACAGAAAGGAAAGTTTTTTTCATATAATATGGAGATACACCTGTGTTTGGAGAAGCCATGTTTAGGATTTCAGATTCAAACAGGCTGGATTTAATAATATCTCAGGCAAGGACATATTCCACGAATGGGAAACAGCGATTCTTGGGTTTTCCCAAATTGAGGACTGCAAGATGGAGTTTCTTTCTGTATCTGGGAAGCATATTCTCAAAGTGACACCATAGACTTTTAAGCTGTTGGGGAGGCAGATTTAGCTTCAGCCTGGGCCATGGGAGGCCCCGGGGCAAAAGAAAGCAACATTTTGGTTAAGCTGTACTTTGAGTAAACTGAACTGAATTTGGCTGCTGCTTGCATCACTGTATATAGTGATGTCACTAAGCAGCTGTTAAGTGACCCACATGACTTATCTCCACCAATAAGAGATAAGTACCTTCTGTATCCCTACAATATATATAGAGAGAAAGAGAGAGTTAGAGAGAGATTTTAAAGAGAAGAGAGGAGCCACAGACGTTTTTGGTTTTAATCTACCACTTTGTCCCCAACCCCTCAACCTCCGGCGTCTTCCTCTTCGCTGTGAGGTGTCCACTCGGTCTGAACTTAGGGGTAACTGACCGTATGCTCCCTGAGTACCTGCAGATTATTTTGACCGGTCAACTGGTCAAGTCCTGCTTGCTGCCCACACTGTGTTAGTTTTTAGATCCAGTAAGCGGGGTGTTGTCCATACGTTCATGGTCTACTGGGGATGTGGACACGGCTGTGAGAGTTGGCGCTAGGAAGTTTAGAATGTGGCAAAACAAAACAAGAAGTAATATCTGCAGAAGACAGACAACAATGGGAGAAATATTGATGTTTTTTATATAAGAAGATAACATCAGAACAGAGGTTACAGGGAGAATAAAAACATTTAAAATAAATGAAAAAAGAAAAACACAAAATGCATCCAGTGAATTCCCAACAGAGAGAGGGTTTGTGTGTGATAAACGCATATTGAATCACCTGAGGTAGGTTTATGACTAATAGCCCAGTCTCATACAGACTTCTCAGAACAGGGGGCAGTCTTCTTTCTCTCCTCCAAAATTCTCCCGCAAATCTCTTTCCCCGACTCTGCTTTATTAGCAAAATCTTGAGTTAATATAGAAAAAGGATCAGCCGATCACAATTGACCCTCAGCCCAGCACACAGCTACCATGAGTGCCAAAAACTATCCCTTGACATGTAAACCTATTCTCCAATTATTTACCTTATCTCAGTCACGAGTTCTTCTCACTTCACCAAAATTATACTTTGGGATATCTAAACATTGATTCAACCTTTTAATCAAAACAAATACTGTTAAACAAAACCAAGTATCTCGCCCATCCCCGTTGTTTACTAGTGACCCAGGTTTAAAACATCGCCTCCTGCCCTGAGATTATGTTTCTCATCGGTAAACACACATCTTAACCCAAATTGTACTTTGATATATAAACACCATTTCCACTTTCAGTCAATAAAAGTTATATTTGTGTGTGTGCATTCATGTGGGGGTGTATACCTCTCTCTGTTATATTAATGTAGTTTTTTAAATATATATTATTCTTCATATTTTAAAAAAAATCCACATTAAAGCCAAAAACGTTTGTGGTTCCACTCTTCTCTTTAAAATATACACTTTTCTCTGGAACAACTAGAATCCCTCCCTTATATATATATATATATATATATATATTATATATATATATATATATATATATATATATGCTGGACTCATCGTTTCATAACATATGAGGGTTTGATTATAGGGGTGAAGGCTTTGTGCAGAGCCAACCACACTTTTTGAAGGGCAAAATACAGAGACCTGGTGCACTACGTGCCACAAGGTCCCAAAACAACCCTATGCAGGTTTTGAATTCAGAATTGTCCTTCTCCTAGACCAGTTGCCATACAAAGGCAACAGAACCCAGTCTGTCCTGCTATTTATCCATGGCTGGAGGGAGAAGAGGATTCATACCTTTCCTAAGGAAACTGGAATTTGAACTCGGCTCTCCAATTCCTCAGCCCGAGCTTCTATCCATTACTCCACCATGCTATATATATATATATATATATATATATATATATATATATATATATATATATTAATGGATATGTCTCAATCCTCATAAATATGTTGGACACTATTGTAAGTAGGGATAATATGCTGTCTAAGTAGTTCACCACTAGTAGTGGTTTACCTACTTCATGCCACTGGCAAGTATTGTATTTTGTTGATGTTATAAAGATTACCATCTCATTTCCAACCCCCATTTTGGTTACTCCTCATTCAGTAACCTTTTCTGGGTTACAACAATTTATATACATATACAATGATAATATTTGGTAATCCATATGGATAATTCCAAAGAGCATATAAATCCAGAGAGAGCTCTATGCCAAAAAACAGAGCAAATAATGATTAATTATGAAAATCAAGACTCACAAGCCTGTGGTGGTATTTATATTGTTAAAATCAAAAAAATTGATTCCAGGTCTTCAGACCAAAGCTATTACACAAATAAATATATTTATATATATATATATATATATATATATATATATATATATTAATACAAATATAAGATTTGTCACTTAGCTGATTACTGTTATATTCAGCACTACTGAATCCAGAGTTTCATAGATGAATATTTTTAGACTTATTCAGTCCATTAATTAGGCTATTTGGGCAATTGACTGCTGATTTTCTCATTTTTAAAAATTTTATACTAATTTAAAAAATGATTTATGTGCTATTTATTGGTGTTAGGTTGATTTTTTTTTCTTTGTTTCTGTGTGTAGTCATTTCTCCTTTTCATCATTTTCTTTTCCCCCAATATTCTCTCCCTATGCCTTTTCCTTCTTTTTCTCTCTTTTGCCACTGAGTGCCAAAGATAATGTAACCATGTCATTTCCGGTTTATCACAGAAAAGATTTTATGGATTTAAGGGTAATTTGTTTTCTCAAATGTTCTCAGGTTTTGGAAATATACTTATATTAATTTTGTTTTTTTTAATTTCTTGTTTAAATAATAGTTTTGTTTTTAACTAATGCTTAAATGACAGTGTAAAAATTTATTTATAATTCTTCCTTTACCCATTATTTGATTTTTTTTAATTTATTTTGTAGTTAATAGTTTATTTTTAGAGTCACAGAACTAATTTCAACCTGATTTAAAAACCTTAACCCTTAGTTCCAAGTTGAAATTAATTCCAAACCCCATTTTTTATCTAGTTTGGTGGTATATTAAGTATTAGGATATTAATTATGGTAGGATAGGTTTATAACTGTATTTTATTTATTCTTGTTTGAATATCTGACCATGAAACCCGGGTTCAAATCCCACCACAGTTGATTTGTCAGGAAGGAGACTTCCTGATGTTATCAGTCTGGAGGGGGTGATCCCAGAATGTAGCACCTTTGGAAAGTACCTGAAAACCATACCATGGGTTGATCCAAGCTTTGTGAGTGAAACTAGGTAGACAGAACACTTGGGGATCATTGATAGCTGTACTAGCACGAAGTCATGAGTGTGCTGGCCTTTTTCAGACTGTTGATCATGCTAGATAACACACTCTCTCCCAGAAACTGTAACTAAGGTCTGCTCAGCATCATTGCAGTATAAACCACAGGTGGGCCCTGTGGGTGTTGAACAAATATAAAAGTACCTGAGTGAGTGTCTGCAATAGGATTTAGCTAGCTACCCTAATAAATGGATACCCTCAAATAAGAATGGCCAGCTATTATATATATATATATATGCTTTTGACTATGACTGACAAAGTACTTTTTGTTTAGGTTTTTATGATGTTTATCTTGTATCCATACAAATGTTTTCTTTTCTGAATTTAATGAATATAAAAACTGTCAAACAATTTGTTGGTTTAGATTGCTTTCAGCTAAACTGTTAGTTATTTTCAAAGATTATTTTTTGTTAGACACCATTTATTTTAATATTATGGCATAAAAGTTGCTGAAAGTAGATCTATTCTTAAATTCTAAATATGTCCAGTATAATGTGAATTATAATTATGACTCGTAATTAATATTATACAGACTTAGTTAATTATTATTTATAATATGGGGTTTCATTATTTTTAAATGCTTTTCAGTCTGATGTACGTATCACATTCATGTTATCAATGGGGATGTTGTATTGGGGTTTAAATGTAGGCATATTGATCTCTGGTTAGAAATATGCTACAGATGTAGCAACAGTCATCTTGACATATGGGTGGTCCAACATAAATTTTTATGTTTGCTAGAAACAATTCCCTCTGGGGCATCTAAACTCAAAAATATATACATATATATATATATATATATATATATATATATATATATATATATATATATATATATATAAAAGGCAGGATATGTGTGTGTGTGTGTAATGAATGCATGGCCGCAATTTTTGATGGATTTGCACCAAAGTTTACATGTACATGCTCCAAGTTAGTGGAAAGGCCAAAACTGACTTTGCATTTCCCAACTCCCATCGATAGTGGAAATAATCAATTTTTTTCATGCTTCTCGGCAGTTTTCATGTAGTTTTTGCCATTTTCTACTGACCAGAGTGAGAGCCAATAGCTAACTGCCACGAATAGGCAGGAAGATTCTATTGGCCAGCGTGAGAGCCAACAGCTGAATGACACGAATGTTAACTAGCATGCTAGCATGCAAAAAAAATCAATAGCTGCATTTGTCACAAGTGGGAAAAATTTAAATCTGCATGGCACTTTACTCCAATGGGCTCATTCGCTTGCTGAAACTCAACGTTGATTCTGATTCTGCAGAACTGGGTTGGATGTGAAAAAGTATTTGTTATTAACATTCTTTTTTCATTCAGTTTTTCCAGTTATGGGTCCTTTTTTTAAAGCTGATCATTTTGAGTTCATTTTGTTTAGTTCTTTTTTCATAACAGATTTAATGTTTAGTATAGAGCTTAGAAAAAATTCGCAGTGTGAGAGAGGCAAGAAGTAAGGCATGTAGCAACATCAGCATGGCAAAGGGCACTCCTTTAAAGGCAAGGAAAGGCAAAAATATTTTAAGTCAATTGATAACGATTGCTGTATTAGTCATACTATTTTTGAATCAAGCACGGGCAACGCTGCTAGTATATATATATATATATATATATATATATATAAGGTAATATTGAAGTCAACAGACTATTTCATGCTAAACGCACTCATCAGGCCTGACTATTGCATTTAGCATGAAACAGTCTGTCGCCTCTGGGTGTTGACTTCAATGTTTACTTTCATATTTACATACGCTCTATCTCTAATATTGAGCACATTATCCCATAAATATAGCATACCGTAAAACTATATTTCTTCATACATATATATATATATATATAATAAATCAAGAAGAAAACCTTAAAGATGAATTTCAGAAATGGATCATTAAGATTTTCTTCTTCATTCTTCTTCTTCTTATTATTATTATTATTATAATGCTTTGTAGTTTACATCAAGCTCTCTCTGGATTAATATCCTCCTTGAAATTATCCATACCACTCACAAATTGGTAATATATATAATCCAAAAAATAAAAAATATTAACCAGAAAATGGTCAGTTCATTTATACCTGATGATTACTTAGTGTTGTACTGTCAGCATGGGGTATTATATATATATATATATATATATATATATATATAAAAGAAAAACAGAGCACTTTATGGTTCCATTATAATAATTTTTCACCAGAGCCCTTTTAAAGGGCTCTGGATCATCGAATAACACTTCCAAAAGATGAAACGAAAACAAAATGGACTACCCATATGGATTACCAAGTTTTTCATAACTTATATATATATATATATATATATCAAGAACAATTTTATGGGCTAAGATATATGACAAAGTGGGAAATGTTTTTGTGTGACATATTTCATTCCTTAAGACTTCATAGGACAAGTTTGTTTATGCTGATGCAATTTTAAAATAATTTAATATAGTCATAACACTTCTAAATATATAAATGTTTTCATATTCTTAAGAAACTCTTGCATAGTAAAAGTTTCAAATTTGAATTTGTTTGGAGTCTCTGATTAGTGCTTCTTATGTGGAGCATAACAATGATATTTTGTAATAATTAAATAAATTTATCTGACCTCGTTAACTGATGTATACCCAAAACTTTAGACAGTCAAAAATAAATCATTTTTTGGGACTAATCTTATTTTTATAAAGATTATTTTTATCTGAAATTATTTTTATTTGACTTTTTCAAATAGTACATTTGTATAACTAAAACAAAATGATGAAAATAACAATAAAAAAAAATTAATTTTGATAACTCAGTTGTATTTAGATTTATGATTTGTCTTATATACTTTAGCATTAAGATGTGTTTATTCTGATTAGACTGTTGTAAATATATTTTTTTTAGGCCAATGTTTCAGCCTTGATATCAATGTTTTAGATTATTGCACTTGTGTACATAATTATTATGACCCTTATTTTGATTACTTTATGAAATTAGTAAGGTTTTATTTTAAAGGAGGATATAAAAAAAACAATCTGTTTTTATTTTTCCTATTTTGAAGAATGGAGAACATTTCCAGTGCCTTCTGATTCAAAATTTCTTTTATGAATCTATCGAGTATCAAAAAGGTTTCTTTCAGTTTGTTCAAGAAATTAATCATCTGTTTTCATTTTAAGGTTTTAAGATATCTTTTCTTTTTTTTTTTTCTTTATATTTTCATTTTTTTTTCTTTTAAGGAAAAGATTACACTGTCTTCTTCAGATTCAGGGCCCCTTTTATTATTGTTTGTGCGATAAAATCTAATTTAAAAAATTATTCTTGCCTTGTGAGTCATCTTTGGGTGGAGTTCACTTAAACATTATTTCAAATATTTGGAATTTCACGAGACTTTTAATATGATTCAAATTAACGAAAAAAACAACAATCTACAAATTTCAAACCCCAGAATTACAAGCCAAAGTTCAAGTAACTACCTTTAAATCTTGAGCTATTTTTCATTATATACTCAACATTATTTAATCAATGTAAGCCTTTTATTATGCTTGCAAGTTTTTTTCCACAAATTCTCTCTCTTAGGTTGTCATCCTGGGGTCACATCACATGGGAAATCTGATTTTTGTTCTAAGACCAAAAGATATTAATTTTGCCATCAGTGTATGAATCTTTCTCTCCTCTCCCCACCTATGCATAAATAGCAAGACTGACTGAGTTACAAAGCCTTGATAAACTCAGTTAAAACCAACATGGAAAGTGTAGGGCTCTATCAGGCTTTCCTATCCAGTAAGCACAACTACTACTACTGTTATGGAACAGGATCATGATCATTCATTACTCTTTTCTTGTCAGGAAAAAAATTCTCCATCCCTTGTACATAACTGGCTGATTTTACCCCTTTCTTAATACCAGTAGGTACTTCTGTTAGAGTATAGGACCATATCATCACCCCACTAGGGTCACAGCTTCACTGCATTAGGTGTTACTGCTGTGATTTGTAAAAGGTAAAGTTGTTAAGCCAACACCCATCCAGTTTTTAATTAAGTATCCCTTTTCTTAAACTGATTACAAACCAAGCTGAGAGAGAACGTACCCAGTGTTCCTTACTATTTAAGTTGCGGGTATAAAAGATATATTCAGTGGGTGTTTGGGCAAAAGTAAATGTAACAAAACAGGCTGGAATTTGAACTCGGCATGCCAATAACCACTATGCTACACTCGCATACTCTCTCAATTAAAACAATGTTTCTTGCTGCCTCAATACGTCATGAGTTTTTCACCAAACATTTTCAGCACCTTTCCCGAACCCCCTCCAAACACGACAAACGACAAAGCTAATTATTGCAATGACAAACGACCATATGAAATAAATAGAAAACAAGTCGCAAAAATCTTCAGGTCTTGTTAAACGGTTAGCATTAGTAAAGCAGGAAATAAATGAAGGGGTGAGAAACGTGGAGGAAATTTACAAAAGAGTCAAGTTGAAAAGTTAATTGGCAAAATGACTCTGATAGGATTCAGGTTACGGTTGTGAAACAAGAGATGTCTACACCAAATGACATTATATTTGGAGCTGTACAAAGTCTGCATCATGACGACAGTAGTAGTCAGTGTAAATGGCATGAGTTGCAATCATGATCCGACCATTTCATGTTGATTATGTCTTTTGGCAAGTCGCTTGTCTTCCCTTAACTCTGATCTGCTTCTTTTAGTAATGACAAATTGACAGAAAAAGAGATTAATAGATATGCAAATAGGTAGCTACATTTTGGGCAATAGTTAAATACATATGAAAAGACTACTATATATATATATATATATAGTAGTCAAGAGAAAAACTTATCTTAGTCAATGCATTTTGTCCTTTGAGGGACTTTATCAAGGCAAATTTTAAGGCATCAAATTAGCAAGGCATTTGCCTTGATAAAGTTTCTCAAAAGTTTACTTTTTGTCTTTATTTATATTGTCCTTTTACAGATATACTTTTAGCTGTATCTGAAATTTTACACACACACACACGCATCATTTAAACATGTCTGATTAAACAATTTAGACATGTTGTGCTTACTTATCTTCAGTAATATTTTTTGTAATCACATATACACTTACTTGTTTCATGATTAAAGCCAACAAGAAAAGTAGTCCTATTTATTCATTTTATTTCCCCACATCCCTGAGTACTTTCAATATATTTTCCAATATCATCCTCAGGGTTTTGATGGCTAAGACAAATAATTCTGTTTTTCTGAAATAAGTTTTTGCTTTTGTGGTTAAACCATTAACAATTCAGGTCATGCACAAAGTCACAAATGCTGATTTCAAAAATGTTTGTTCTAAGTGAAATTCTTTGTTGTGGAATTATTACGATTATGCTCATGAATGTAACATCAATTTATAATTTTAATATAAGGGAGGTAACTTAGTTAATAATTGGATTATTAAGGAAGGTTATAATTTACTTGTTTTTAAACTATTAGTTGTAACTTAGATATTTTTTTTTTAAATATGTACTATAAGCATTTCAGAACATTTGTACTATATTCATAACTAGCAGCATGGCCCGGTGTTGCCTGTGCTTGATTCAAAAATAGTACGACTAATACAGCAATCGCTATCAGTTGACTTAAAATATTTTTGCCCTTCCTTGCCTTTCGAGGAGTGCCATTTGCCGTGCTGATGTTGCTACATGCCTTACTTCTTGCCTATATCACACTGCCAACTTTTTCTAAGCTCTATAGTAAACATTAAATCTGTTACGAAAAAAGAACTAAACAAAATAAACACAATACGATCAGCTTTAAAAAACCGGAAAAACATTTCTAAGGGTTGACCGATTGTCGATTTGCACTCAGTTTGGGGGGTGCTCAGAGTTGAAACTTCACATGATGACTCCCAATGGCCTCTTCATAAATCCGCTCGGTTTTCGCTAAAACCAACATGCGGTTCAGACGCAATCTGGGCGTATCGGTTTTTGGGTTTTATCGATTTTCCGCGCTGTTTAGGGGTCCGTAGTCATGAAACTTCTGGACAACACTTCTAATGGTAGACTCTAAGAGGGTGTCAAATTTGGTTGAAATGCAATCATTCCTTCTGTAAGCAGAATTTTTTCGATTATCGATTTTTTTGGAACCTGATTCCGAACACAAAAATCGGGCTCCGTCATGTCCTTACGGTAGCCATTTGCAAACTTGAAAACCGCATCGAAATCGGGTGAGAAATGCGGCCTGGGCGAGGTAACAACGCCCACGATAGACACACAGACAGACAACATGAGAAATATAGATAGTAGAAGTAGATAGATTTGTTAAGTGTTGTCTTAATTTTTTAATGAAGATGGTTTCGAACTGGATGTTATTTCAATCTGATTTTTCTGCCTTTAAAACATTTACATGTATTTCATATTTTATATTTCATATTTCATATTTTATATTTCATATTTCATATTTTATATTTATTTCATCAATTCCAGCTCTGTTGAGTGAAGGCGAAACTGGTTGGGTGTTTTGTTTTAAATCATGAAAGATAAAGCTTGTCTTGCCTTTTTTTATTTCCATAATAAAGTTCTGATAAATAATGATAAAGAAAATTATGAAATATATATATATATATACTAGCCAGCTTCAACCGCTCGCTATCTGGTCATTTTTCTAGAAAAAATTAGTTGTTTTTCTATGGGATTAATGTTCACTATTTATGAAATGTTGAAGGGGTTATGGACATTCAATATATTTCTTCAAAGAATATGACTATAAAGACAGAAGAAATGAATTGGTCAGTGTAAAGGCAAGCTTTACAAATAGATGCCAACTTGTTGAAGGCCAAGTAAAATACAGATTTCAGACATTTTGCTGCACTATATAAGACAATATTCCTAAACAAAACTATTTTTATATGGAAATCAAAACAATCCTCGAATAAAAAACAGTAGTGAAGGACAGTTAATTAATGAAATATACTTTTTTAAATCAGTATGCAAATTAGTTAAACCTGAAAAGTGATATCACCTAGAAGTAGAAAATATATAATTCAGATATTGAGCATTTAGTGTGTATATTACTATAAAATAGAATAGGGACCTTTTTTAACCTCAGAATTCATATAGATAGATGTGTTTGAATGTATGAATGAAAGATAAATCTATATCTATCTTTTTATATTAAAATTGTTAACTGCCATTTTAATAGGTTGGCGTTTTCTGGTCAGAATGAAAAAACAAAACTGCGTGGTTATTTTTGATTTTGTTGTTTTTATATATTACTAGCAGCCATACCCAGCTGGTCAATCAGAAAATCGTTCAATTAGAATGGAGCAAAAACAACATCATTTTTAGACGTAACAGAGACTATCTTCTTCAATTACTTTAAACTACTTTCATTAAAAAACATTTTGAATTAATGCAATTACTTATATAACAGAAGTAGTCTGTATTTATTCAAGGAAAGGATAAAACAAGCAACCTGAAGACCTACTTCAGACCACAATTATTTTGGAGTTTTTGAATTCAATTTGTCAGTTTGCTATCAGGGATGTAAAAGAGGATACATTTATAAAGCAATTGTTAAGTTTGACAAAAATTGTTTGAAAGATCAATGAAAAATTAGAAAAAAAACAATAAAAATCGCCATTTTTTGCTATTTACATAGGTTTTCACTATATGTGTGGACTCAATTATCAAGTTAAATGACTGTTAAACAATTAGGTTATTGTTGGCTACAATTGAATGAAGTTTGTATTAGATTGGTTGAAAATTGAGGAAGTTTTTGGTTTAAAATTTGTGTTTAAATCGATTTTTCATTTTTCACTAAACGCAGTGGCATAGAAATATAAATGAGGTATCGTTGAGCTCGTCATGATGTAAGTAACCTACATACTGAGTCTGAAAGAAATTGGAGGTAAAAAATTGAATTTATTGATTTTTGATCAGCTTTATTGATTATTGATCTTTTTAAATTTATCAATTTTTTACATTATTTCTTACATTGTACAATGTATGTTCAAGTGTGGTCATAATCGATTGGATGGATCTCGAGTGAAAAGAGACACAGACATCCTCTCTGTTTTTATATATATATATATATATATATATATATATATATATAACTAAATCTGCCAAATCTCTGCTAAACTAGAGAGATATGTAAAAACTAAGATGTCTACATAGACAGGCATAAAGATAGATAAACAGAAATTGGCAAACTGTGATGGATAGATTGATAAACAAAGACAGAGAGATGTGCTTTGCTTTCTTATTTTCTAATGTCAGATGCGATGATTTTAACAATTTATCGAGCTAAATTTTGGAAAAGAAGACAAGGGGTCGAAACAAAATGAGTATGCTCTTTGATTTAGAAATGTAAATAAAAATAGAGTTCAATAATGCCTGTTACAATGCCTAAGGAAATAATAGAACTGAAAAAAAAATTGTTGAAACGATGACTAAACATAGCAAACAAGTGAACGACTCAAAATAAATAAACTTTAGCATTGTGTAAATAATGGTTATCAGTCTTCCATGGCATGTTTAATAAATATCTTTTGGATTTGAATCCCTTTTAGCATTTTGTTATTTTCTTCTCTTCTTACAACAAGCTTGAAATGTTTTATTTTTACCAACGTTCTTTCTTTTTTTTTTTTTTTAGACTCAAGGAATTGTCAGATTTATAGGTTTCAGTAATAAAATAAGAAGTGAAGAACGACAAATTCTAAATAAAATAGTGTTTTACTCAGAATACTGTGTTTTATGAAACTATTTAAGCAATACACACTGGAATTTTGCAAGTTAACTTACTACACACTGTCCAATGATGGTTTTATCAGAATGAAAAATTATGGGGTGGGGTAGAACAATAAGTCTGTAGCTAGAAATTTTAATTTGAAATTTTGCCTGTATAGTGTTCGATTTATATGATTAAAAGTAGATGCCAACAAAGATGCTGTTTTCATTAGGCTCTGGACATATTTATGCACCTATATGTACTAATTATGATAAGTAAAACTTTTGACCAAGTAGGAATATATATGACAAGTAGTACTTAGCTATATACAATTATTTATTAGTTAGGACATTGTAAAACTTTAAAGTTGTCATTCATATTTTTTTTTTTTTTACTTAAAGTTTGATATAGTAATATATTCAACATCTTGGCTGGAACATAGAATTTTGTTTATAGACATGGTCAAATCATAGCAGAACACATAATCAACTCACATGATTTATGTATACCTATGATAATGTGAATTTAACCATGAAAAGTATATAAAAAAGTGGTCATTTGACCATGAGAAATAACTTGCAAGTGGAAGGAGAAATAGATAAATTTAAGTATGACAACTTCACCCTTTCACATTTGATGTCTCATTCTCTTTTTGAGCAACATCTTACTTATTATAAAACCCAGGTTGTGTGTGTGTGTCTGTGTCTGTACGTTTATATATTGGATCGGATTTCCTACATTTTTCAACCGATTTCAACAAAACTTCACAGGATTACGTAAAATTACCTTGCGGTGGTTCTGACAGTGGCAAAACTTGGAAAAACGCAATTGTTTTTGCACGAAATCAATTTGAAAACATAACTAAGAGGCATCGCTTTCGCAGAATGAAAGGGGGACAACTCATATCGAGTTATACTTATTATAAAACCCAGGTTGTTTGTGTGTGTGTGTTCGTTTATATATGGGATCGGGTTTCCTACATTTTTCGACCGATTTCAACAAAACTTCACTTTTCTTTTTGGCAGGTAGTGTTTCTTATTGTCTTGCACACTTTTTTCTTTATTTTTACATTCAGAATGCTTTAAAAATTCCATTTACAAGACAATTGCTTATAATAAAATTCTTTTCAATCGGTAGACTCATAACGATTGAAAACAATGTTTTTGTTTCAGTTTGGGTTTGACCAATTCGTAAAAAAAAAAAACTAATGAAGACATGCGTGTTCGTCAACCTTAAACAATAATCTTTGTCAATTTTATTTTTCAGTCTTTATGATGGTCGATACTTGATCTATCTCTTACTGTTACATCCCCGGGCAACGCCGGGCTCTACTGCTAGTTTTGAATAAGACCAAAACGCATAACCACAATGAGACATCTGTCATTGTGGTTTTGGATTTTGGTCTTATTTAAATTTTCTACATGTTTCACAGAAAAACAACAGTTTCAAGACCGAAATTATTACAATATTTCTACTCATTTTCTAAAAAAAAAAAAAAGGATAATAAATCTTTGGGGATGGAGAAGGCTATTATCACCCTATTGATAGAAAAATTTACTAATCTCTTAAGGGCTCCTTGAGAGTCACGTGACAGCCTGTATTTCATTTTTAAGGAGGATGTTTCACTCAGACAGCTTTTTAGCAAAGAACTTCTACTTTTTGGAACACTCTCACGTGCGGATGCTTTACTGAACACGAGAAATGATCCACAACTGGAGGTTGTTATCTGTTCTCCTTTTCACCATAACTTTCTCTTCCTACCACCTACTCTTTCATTCATATTTCACAACTCATTAACCATAACCATTTTAACAGTAACTCTCTACCTTGAATTACTCTCGGGCCTTGTATCTAGTAAACTTTAATATATAAAAACATAAACCTGGCAGCCAGTATAGGGAGGTTGCCTCATAAATCTTGTGCATCTAAGTTGGATAGTCTGCATCTACTTAGTTTAAGGGAATCACATGACAACAGAATTCTTCTTTTGTAACCTTAATGACTTAGATATATAGACAATATCCAGTTTGGGGTTAAAGAAAATCTGCCATTTTTACTGCATGGTAATATCAAGTTGATGCTGTAAAAATGTTAGTAATGAGAGAAATCTCATAGTACAGGATTCCTTTCCAATCCCACCAGATACACAGCATGACTTTCTTAAGATGAAGAGTTGTTTTGAGGTGGCTAATGTTGGCTCATGTCACTTACCCCAGGACCTTTTTCACTAAACATTGTTGTAAACGATCCATTTCTCATCACCCATCACAATTTGCTTTAAAAAGGGTGCATTTTCATTGCATTTATGCAGCAAATCGAAGATGAAATGTGATCCAAAAGATTCTCCACCAAGTGCTCATGGGTGGTAAATTTTGATAAATTTAGAGTTTCTGCCAATTTCAGCCTTGTGTAATGCAGGTTATTCTCAATCAGTGTCTTTATTTGGTCATCATCTGTAGTGGGGGGGGAGTCTGCCTGAACATTCTTCATCAATAAGGTTTCAATCACTAACTCTCAACTTAGTGCACCACTTCCATAAGGTTCTGTCAGCTAAAGAACCTTCACCGTACACAGCACATAGCTTTTTCGCCATTTTCATAGGGATGCACAATTGACATGAATTAAGTAATTTTAAACTTTATTTCTCAAGAGATAGTTTGAAGTGTTCTCTAATCGTAAATGGAAGCATATTAAATCTATGAAGAAAAACCTATTGGAACATGAATGACTAAAATCGGCATTAACTTTCCGGACAACCCAATATTTACATATGCTCTATCCTTGATATTGATCTAAAGTGTTCAATATCAGGGATATATATATATTCAAAATTTGCTATGCTTATAGTGTTCATCACCTCCCCCATCTATGGGTTAAATAGTGGGACTTTTATCTGGATAAATTATTTTATTCTCAAAAAATGTTAATGAAATATTCAATGGAAATAAAAGAAATAATTATTCTTACAATCCCAAATATGTCCTTTTCTTTTTCTTTCCATCACTTTTATAAGTAGGTATTCTACACTTTGATATTAGAAGATCTGCCAGGAATAGTGAAATGTTGTTAGAGCCAGGATGAAAATTTACTGTAGATGACCTTGCAATTAAGGTACTCTCTCTAGACATTTACGTCGTAGTGATTTTTTTTCCTTTGATAAAAGTAGCATTTTTTGTGTCAAAGTTGTGGTCAGTCACGCTACAGTGGGCATTATATTATATACCAGAAGAATGTTAGGAAAACCAATGACAAAGTGGAAAAATTTTCTAATATAAATATATCAAAATTTAAGCAATATACTTATGTGTGTTGTTATTAACCCTGTAGACTTCCCTGAGGAGTATAAGCTGTAGTTTACGTAGCAAGTAGTTTTTAATTTACCATTACTAATATTTAATAAATTAGACTCTCACTGGGTGTCCCACGCTTGTCATTTCATAGCCGACTTACTTAATCTGAGTAAATATCTGCAGAGAGAATTTGAGAACCACAATTAAAGCAGCTAGCGGAAGTAGCAGCTCTAAGTGCTCTCCAGAACTTTAGGCCTTGGCGGGTCTAACGTTGCACTCAGTTTTGCGCTCTCTTACTTCACTCTTCCTAGACAAAATAACTGGCGACAAGAGGGAGAAAGAAAAAAACTATAGACAAGGCATAACAACTTGAAACAATTCTAGCGATGAATTATTTTGGAAACAGAAAATCTTTTGACGAAGGCAACTTTTAAGACTCTTCTGGTTAACAAGAAACGCCGAGTGGATCCAGACGCCGGCGAAGCCAAAAATACGGTTGATTTATAAAAATAAAAAGTTGCTCTCGCAATATCCTTTGTACAAAAAAAAAAAAAAAAAAAGAAATTAACTACACTGTATTTTAAAATGTGTTGACGTCAACTACCAACGGAAAAATGATCTGAGCAAAATTTTAAGATATCACTTTAAGCCTAAGGTACTTGAAATTACGCAAAATCTCAGTTTTCATCACGGAAGACAAAATGTAAGTGACTATGCAAACAATTAAGCTCTGAAGTGAAATTACAGTTTCCATCTACAACAGGCTTTAAGAGGTCATCATTTAAAATGAAGCTACTAAAAATGCCTGGAGTGCAAAACTTTTTGGACCACCTTGGTAAATTACTTTTATCAACAAATCGAGAGTGATTAGTAGAACGCTTTTCTCAGTTTTCTGACCTTCAAAGATCATAAAATGTACTATTTGATGCATTTTAGTTAATACTGTATGGTGGAGGGTAGAGCATAGTAATGCTGAAAAAGGCTTTGCAAAAATACTGAGACACCAATGAAAACTTTAACTGTCAGTTCTTTTCTTAAGTATAAAAGGATCTTTTTTTCTTTTTTTGCAAAAAATGATATTTATTAATACAAAAAGTACCAAATTATGGAATTGGTATTTAGTGTTGATGCAGTTGGCTTGAATAATTGCCTTAATTCGATGTGGCATTCAATGGAACAATGCCCAGATTTTTTTTCATTAGAATTATTTTTTCCCCATTCTTCTTGGCAGTAAACTCAAAGATCTTGGAGATTGCTTGGTTTTCGTTGGGGCGTTTTGTTTTTTCGGTTCCCACCACAGTGGCTCAATTATATGGAGATCAGGACATTTTTCAAAATGTTCAACATCTTCAGTCATAAGAAAACTTTTTTTCACATGATATGTGTCAAAGAACAACTACATACTAAAAATATCTCCATCTCCTAATCTTGCTGAAGATTAGACCATTAGGCTAATAGTTTTCATATAGTTTTCGCTGTTTTCATCAACTTTTACCAATTTTCTTCTGCTATCACTTTTGATGCAACCCCCACCACTACGTATTCACTGTCAAATTGTTTGCATATTGCATTGTTTCTTCCTCTCACTGGTCTTCTGTATAATAAATGCTAATGTCAGTGTGTCACTGCATCACAGTTTTTTAACTTAAAGGGACATAACTCTCTACCTTTCAATTGAAAAAAATATTGTTACCAAATTAGTGTTTCAAAATAAAATTGTCCGTTTTTTCAACTTTACTCCTAGAGACCATAGCCAAACATATCATACCATTTTGGAATCCGTCCGATTCCGGGAACAAATTAAAAACATTCCAGGTCGGATCCGGACACGCATTCCTGAAATTTTGGATTCCCAAGTTTTCATTACTGCGATTGTTTTCATCAATTTTTTTACGTGGTTTTTTTTACGAAGAATTCTTTTATACGATAACAATTTTTATAACTTGGAAATAAATTTGAGAATCGAAATTAATTGCGAAATCCAGTGAAAGTCACCCATGAAATAAAATAATTGTTTTTACGGAAAGTAAGGGCCTACGTACATCAAGTTGTCTTTAAATTAAGTGGCGACAGAATAATTATCGTTCAACTTTTAAAAGGTAAGCTTAAATATTAATGCCATACTTAAATACAGCGATCAATTTTGAGTTCTGTAATTTATTGTTGCCCATCTCATCTACTCCTTCCTACCTATTGTGATGAAGATCCAATTAATAGCCTTCCGTGGGAGCTAGATTAAATGCCGCCCGATAGTGCGGCTTTTAAGCAAGTCTTACATATTACCTTGCATTAGAATCGAACTATTTTACATTCATCACTAAAATTATTTTTTGCAACTTTTCTTTTGTTATTTTGACCACTTCAACCTTCTATTCAGATGTTTTTTTGTTTTTTGCTTAATGATGATTTTTTTGTTGATATACTCTCGTTCAAGTTGATATACTCTCGTTCAAGTTGTTCTTTTGTAATACACTGTGTGCTGTATCATCTGAAACATCACTGTTAAGACTGCACTCAATCCACCTTTGTATGGCTGTTAATTTCGGGTTGCCTACTGAGACTCCAATAATCTTTCTTTAAAATCCCTTGTCGAACTTTTGCTGTCTTAAGGTTTTCTTTTCATTTAAAACACCCCCAATTGTAGCAAACGTCTTTTGGATGATTGGAACACTCTTTCTGGAAATTCCCAGCCGCTTGGATATTTCTTGTTCCCCTTCAAAGTCACAACCTTCATCTTCTTTTTAGCAGAAATTTTCGCCATAATTTTAATGTAGGAAAGCAAGTTAATGTTGAAATACAATATGACAAGGAGTAAAAGTTTTCTCCATCTTTATAGTCTGGCAGAAGATTAGATCGTAGTAAACTAATACAGTCTTCGTTGTTTAGCTTTCCGTCAATATTTTACCTTCAAAAATCACTTTTGATGCAACTCCACACTATTACGTGTCCACCATCATATTTTACAGTCTTTGTGTTGGATTTCTCATTGTTTCTTTCTGCCACTTTTGACCGCTTCAATCATCTCTTTCGAGGTATTTGGGTTAAGATATCAGTTCAAGTTGTCCTTTTGTAATACTCTGTGTGCTGTATCAACTGAAAACACCGTCGTTAAGACAGCACTCATTTCTCGTTTGTATGGCTGTTAATTTTGGATTGTCTTCTGAGTCTCTCACGATCTTTCTTCCATCTCTTCTTTTTAACTTTTCTGGTCCCTCGCTTTTCTTTGCACTTCAAACAACTTCCCAACGTCTATTGAATGGTTTAAATACTATTTAAATACTATTTAAATACTATTTCTGGAAATTCCCAACCGCCTGACTATCTCTTGTTGAGTCATCTTCATCTTCAAAGTCACAAATTTCATCTTTGTTTCAGCAGAAATTTTAGCCATGATTTTGGTGTTAAAAAAAAAAAAGCAAGCTAGTGTTCAACTCCAATGACTTGCCAAGACACCTTATACTCTTACTAATAAGATGGAATGATTCCTATTTAAAAATTTGCATATTATAGTGACATTTTCATATCAGATCTTTCATTGGCCCAATAGTTTTGCATGTCCTTTTTTCAACTTCAAACAGTTGAAAGCGAAATGTCTTCACTTAGATGAAACCTGCAAAAACGCAACAACTTATTCACCTCGATGTCCACAGACACTACTGATAAAAGCATACTGCTAAACAATTTTAACTTAAATAAAATGGTAGGTGTAAAATTATTTTATATAGCTGACCCAAAACTTTTGCACGCCGGTGTAATTCCATCAACAAAAACATTTCTTTGCATTTAAAATACTTCCAGTCGTAACAAAAGTCTTTTGGGCTTTTTCTGGAAATTCCAAGTCACCTCTCTCTCTCTCTCCTCCCGTCTTCCCTTTCAAATTTACAACCTTAATTTTTGTTTCTCAATACTACCTGTTTCATGATCGAGTCAACTCTGGCTAAAGCCGTTCCCTTAGGAAGCAGCTTCATGTAGGGTCACTGACCATCTAGCACAATTGGGTAGTCTGTGTTTTATAGCTATATATGTGGCCAGTGTGATGACGACATGGCATCGCTGAGGGAAGGGCTTCCAAGATGACCAAGGGGAGCCTTCAAGTTTGAGGTTTAACCAGAAGAATGATCAGGTCTACCTGTCGAAAATATGCCATACATATATCTCTGACTTTCAACCCAAACATATGGAGGTAACTGATCAGCGAAACTACCACACCTAATCACAAAACTAATGAAGGTGATGAATTATTGTTGTCGCTGTAATTTCATTGTTCATTTTAGGTACAAGGTGCGGCTGTGTCACTGATTTGCACTTCGGATTTATGGGAAGAAATAGGCTTAGAACCTTGTTAGACTTCTGGTAAATTGTCTTAAAGGGTGTTTGATTACAGACTGCAGACAGGCACACAAATTTTGTTACTGTTATTTCAAAAAGAAAAAAAAAGATTTAGGTCTGGTTTGTTTTAAGAAAAAGGTATGCATTTCTAAAGCTTGTCATTCTCATCAGATATCCGTTGAAATAAATAAAACTGCTTTGGAGAAGAAAGTAACTTAAACACCCACAGTTTATATATAAACTATATTCTCGTATAAACAGAAATGTAGCGTGTCCCTACAGTTCGAATGTTACTATTAAAAGAATTAAAATCGATACTAAAAGTTATGAGGAACTATTAAATTCTAAAGATTTCTTTATAAATTGTTGAGTGTAGCAAAAACAAAAATTGAAAACAATCAACGTAACATTCCAAAAAGCTGTTCTGGTGGGATATTAACCAATTGTAGAACTATCACTAGTGGCTTACTTTTGAATATCTGGTACTAGGCACTCATTCTACTTTCTTTTTTTTTTTTTCTTTTTTTTTAATAATTTCACCTCAAGTAAGGCAATAAAGATGCAAGGAGATTACTGAATGGTTAGAGAATATGAAAAGAAAACATTATTAAAGCGAGAGAACAATAAAATGTTAGGAATTAGATTGACATTACAATTCATTTTTTTTTTAATCAAAGGTGGCTGGAAAACAAGAAGCTGGAAAATAATTCCAGAGACGAGAAGTGTGATAGAAGAATCTGCTAGCATAGAATTTACGGTCACATCTAGCCAATTCATTCTGTAAAATGATGAGGCCTTGCTAGTACTATGCTGAAATTCATAAAGTCTCATATAGAAAAGTTCATCAGAACTACATGTCAATTTTCATACAATAGAATTCATAAAAAATGGACATTTGTATTGAAACGGAGTTATTTACAATAATCAAAACTATAATATTATAACCGAATAATATTTATATATCGTAAATAATTTCTAACATGGCTAAAATCAAAATAAACATTACCAATTGCGAAAAAATTAAAATAAACATTACCAATTGCGAAAAAATTAAAATAAACATTATCAATTGAGAAAAATTAAAATAAACATTACCAATTGCGAAAAAATTAAAATAAACATTATCAATTGAGAAAAATTAAAATAAACATTACCAATTAATAAAATTTAAAATAAACATTATCAATTGAGAAAAATCAAAGGGAAAACGTTGCTGTCTATGCATTTTTTTTTCTTCGTCACTTCTAAAAGTAATTTTTTGTTTTCGACCATTTTTATTTTTCAAAGCCTTAACAAATTTCATAAAATATGAAATATTTGATCTATAAGTTACATAATTTTAAAGCCACAAAGCATGGAAATTTTCAAGGAAGTTTTTAATAAAGAGTATAAATTTTAGATATCTAATTTAAAAGTTCAATTTGAATTAATGAATTAATTTTAAAACAATATTGAACAAATATTATATCCTTGGAGTTAAACTTAGAGAACTTTAAACTCACGAAATATTTACTGAATTAATATTCGACAATTGGAGTGTTTAACCAATAGCAAAAATAAAAGAATTTTTATAATTATTTTGCTATTGTCATGTTAGTACGCTCTATCAAACTACTATGGGAATCATGCCATCCTATATATGTGAACAATTCAACTAGAAAATTTGAACAATTAACGATATATTACAATGAATCATTCCATTTATATAATAAATGCAAATGTCAATGAGTCCCTGTGTTACACTTTTTCGAAGGGACACAACTCTCTAACTTTCAATAGCCGTAACCCAACATATCATACCATTTTGGAATCAGACCGATTCCGTGAGTAAAGTAAAAATATTCCGGCTCAGATCTGGACCCGCAATCCTGAAATTTTGGATTCCCAAGTTTTTATTACTGCGATTGTTTTCGGCGATTGTTTTCCGTTTTTTTTTTTTTTTTTTTGAATTTTTTTACAGGATAGCTTCCAATGCTGAAAATATGCAAAGACTTAGGAACTCTCAAACTCCTGAACAAGCCGAAGGCTCAATCAAGAACCCTCCGCTTGAGCTAGCTTAAAAGGGGCTATTAATCTAGTCTTAAATAAATCAACATCGTTTTAAAGCAATTTTTAACGTTAACGTGAGACTTTTTCTTGATAAAAAAGTTAATTAATAAAGCATTCCATTGCCAAATACATCAATTTCCTTATAAAAAGTTAATTTTCTGTTCACATAAATCAAATCCGCTTTTCATCGCTGTCTTTGGACCAGTATCTACTAGTTACAATTACGCTCGGATGGTTTTCAGTGACACGGAACAATTCCTGTGTTCTTCCTCAGAAATGCCCAAGAGGAATGCCTCCAGTGACTACAAGTTACATCTTTGCTCACAAAATTCAGTTCTTCTATTCAAAAGATTTTCTCTTTGACGTCCAGCCAGACAACTGAAACTGCTATTGTTATATTTAACGTCAGCAGTTGCATTGATGACTTTCATAAGTAGACATTAGTATAAGTACAGGAGAAGACATAATTGCTGAATCTATCAATTATAGCCAAGGATCTCTTTATCTGCAGATTGCTAACGTAATCAACATTATGAAAGCAAAAGGGACCCTTATACTTAGAATCGGAAAGACAACAGTTGAAATGAGGAAAGAGGGTTTGGAGAGTCCGATACTCAGAGGGCATTTTGAAGGCAAGAGGAGCAGAGGGTAACATAACTAACGAGCTTGTGTGAATTGGTGGCAGAATAGAAGGCACAAAAGATAGTAAAAAGCAAACATTGCTAAGGACTAAAAGGGATAGGAAATCATGGAGATCCATGATCCCTACATCGAGAAGGAACTAAATCACACATAAAAAATAATCTTTTTTATTAACACTAATTGGTCAGATATATATCATGAAAACATGTTCAAGACAATCAGAAAAAATCAGGAAAATAATTTATGGGTCGAATATTTTAATTTACAACTTTATTCATGGATACCACTTCCTCTGTTTTACCTACTATAAAAATGGTCGGACCTCTGTACCACTCCAGTTAGAATCTGACTGCTCTTACTATCTTCTATCTTTACAAGAGTCAGATCAGACCGAAAATGGAGTACTGCTGCAATATATGGACAAGAGATGCCCAGTCTTCACTTTCCACCCACGATAGAATCTAAAAGCGTCTCCGCGCCCTTATGGGTAATGAATTACCCCTTTTCCACAAACATTGCAAGTCTCTCTCTACTCTATCGTTATTTCCATGGAAAGTGTTCAGACGAACTACATTCTTTAGTTCCACCAGTTATCACCTACAAAGCTAAGACCCACAATGCCACGCCCATTGTCGCGAACCACCCTCATTCCCTTTGTATTCCATTAGTGAGATCCAAGTTCCACTCGAGCAGCTTATTTTACTACTTCCTCGTAATTTAAATAAAAGATTATATGAACACAAAAAGGATCTTTTAGAAAACAATACGCTCAAATCATTAGTCGGTGATCGTAAGAGTTCCAACCATAATTTCCAACTAAAGAATACAGTTTTAATTAAAAGAGAAAATCATTTATTACAGTGACACCATATTGAAAGTATCGGCATAGGTGGATCTGAATAGACCTTTGATGTTTGTCACGCTGCACCTTCGAGCGGACGGGCATCGCTGGTCTTCAACCATCTCCTAAATCTCACACGTGATGGCTCCAAGTTGCCATGCCACGGTAAACCGCTTCACCTGGCGGATTAAACTCACGTGATGGGGTGATGTTAACCCGGCACCAGTGGATGAAGTACATCCTTGATGCAGGTCACCAGGCCAAGGCGAAAGGGTTCCTCAGGTTAACTACAATGGCCAGGTGTTCGTGACCAAGGCGAACCGCCTACTTGAAGAAAACCGGCTGTGGTCTAACCTGGAGAGGGATAAAAGGCTCCACCAGATTAAAACGTTAAAGACATGCCATATGATGAGTACAGCAAGAAACAACCTTATACCACATCAGTCGCAACCCGAGTTGCCATGCACGATCGTGACAGATGGTGGAGACTGGTGGACAACTCAGAATATCGGCGCCCCAACGATTCCATCCGGGGTTAAGGGCGAAATCATGTGGTGAAACCTAGGTAGGTAGTAACTTCCTCATTAAGATTTATTTATTTTATATATAATATTAGGATTTGTTTATTTTACACGCACGCACACAGATATATATATATATATATATATATATATATATATATATATATATATATATATGATCGAAATAAAAGTATAAAACTTAATATTATGAGACATATTAAAAAAACTGGTGAAGCAACCGGTTTCGCTGCTGCTCTTCAGGCTTCAACGGGAGATTTTAAATTGACACAGGAAAATGTACAATAAAAGGAATTGTAAAAAAAAAAATATGCAAAAGGAACTAGAGACAAGTGACAGCGAGTCCCAACAAACACTCACGTTGTTTACACAAAGAAGGCTTGCGGGACCCGATGTAAAGTGCCTCCAGAACCTTTAGATGAAATAAAGAGTGAGACCGGGACAACACGGTGAACCCGTCAACACTAAATTTGGCTGCACAATCTCTGTTCTTTAATAGGTGTTAGCATATAACGGAACTATAGTTGTTCGGGACGAGTCCATTCAACAGCAAGGTGTGATTTCTAATTTTTGTAGGAACGTGTTGTTTTATTCTCATGTCTAAGCGTTGAGTTGTTCTCCCTATGTAGTCGGCTCCGCAACTACAAACGTATTTATAGATAATTGAATTAATTTGATGGGGAGGGAGAACGTCTTTACACGCAGATCAAAACATAGGCCGAGTTTGAAAAATAATCCGAACTTCAGCAGAGAAAAAACAACAACGAACATGGATGAAATTTGTTTAGCTATTTTTTTACATTTGGTACCAATCCAAGGTAATCTGAGGCAAACTGGGCATTTTTTGACAGTGTAGAGCTCTGCACTTCTGAACTCTTCAACTTTACTACGGATAACTGAATTAACAGTATCAAGAGGATAACCTAAATTACATAGGGTATCGTTAATAAAGTCGATTTCGTCGTTCAAGAAAGGCACAGAGCAGATCTTTAATGCTCTATGTAGGAGGGTTTTAATAATGTTAATCTTGCGCTTAGTGGAACAAAAAGAGTCCCAACACGTGTACAACCCAGCGAAAGTAGGTTTTCTATAAACGTAAGCGAGAAAACCTGTTAATGTGCGATGTACTAATACATCCAAAAAGGCCAATTGATGATTGGACTCTTTTTCAATAGTGAACCTCAGTGCCGGATGGATACCATTTAAAAACGAAAGAAACTGGTCGGCCTCAACTTCACCGTTAAATAAACAAAAGGTGTCATCAACGTACCGACAGTACATTTGAGGACAAAGTGGATTCTTTCGTATCTTTTCTTCCTGAAAGCCAACAAATATGTTGGCAAGTGCCGGACCTAAAGGCGAGCCCATAGCGACTCCGTCGATCTGTCGGTACATGGTGTTGTTGAAACTGAATTCGACGGAGGACGTGTCAAATTTTATCAATTCCTGAAATATTGACTCAGGAAAACTAGGTGGAGTCAATGAACTGCGATAGAGAAAATCGCAGCAAATATCAGTGGTTTCCATTAAAGGGACACAATTATACAGGGAGCAGACATCGAAAGAGCACATGAACTTACCAGAAGAAAATTTTTGAACGCGGTCGACGAAGGAAAAGGAATCCTTTATACAAAATCCATCCAGGCACTGCAACACAGGATCCAAAAGTGTGGAGAGCCATTGGGCTACCTTGTGTTGGGCTGAACCGACCATAGATAAAATCGGTCGTAAAGGTACACCTTCTTTATGGATTTTCGGGAGACCATATAATCGGGGACGAATCAAACCGGAAGCTAAACTTGGTTCTGCTGACACCTGTGATGGAACCTCCTCAGGTGAAGCGAAATTTCAAAAATTACTTCTAAAGTGGGTAAAGTCAGGGCTACTTTCAAAAGAAATTGCCAACGAAATCCGTCCTTCCCGTTCGATTAAAAAATGGCCGCGAACTACATGAAAACTGCCGTAGAAGCATGAAAAAAATCAATTATTTCCACTATCGATGGGAGTTGGGAAATGTAAAGTCAGTCTTGGCCTTCCCGCTAACTTGGA
>CAHIKZ030004276.1:167500-247500 GCA_903632075.3 Acanthosepion pharaonis
CTGCAATTAAATTCACAAAGTCTGGGTATCAATATATATATATATATATATGTGTGTGTGTATGATATTTATGTGTATATATATATATATATATATATATATATATATATATATATATATATATATATTTATATATCTGTGTGCGTGTATTTATGTGTGTATATACGTGTGTGTGTGTGATATTTTGTGTATATATATATATATATATATATATATATATATATATATATATATCTGTGTATTTATGTGTGTGTATATATATATATATATATAAATCTGTGTGTGTATATATATATATATATATATATATATATATATATCTGTGTATTTTGTGTATATATATATGTGTGTGTGTGTGTATATTTTATATATATATATATATATATATGTGTGTGTTTATGTGTCATATATACGTGCGTGTGGTATTTATGTGTGTGTGTGTATATATATATATATATATATATATATATATATGTATTATTATGTGTGTGTGTGTATATATATATATATATATATATATATATATATATATATATATATATATATATATATATATATATATATTAGTGGTGAATATACATACATATGCAAAATATATAAATACCCATATGTATATTTTTGAATAAAAAATTTCGAGAGGATAGAATCCAGGTAGAACTCAATGTCCAGGACAGGTAACGATATAATAAAAAGGCTTAAACACTAATATTCCATGGTCATAATTTATTCCATTGGAATCGTAAATACGATCCAATTCATCAGACCTACAAATTCAAATATATATATATATATATATGCGTATGTGTGGTATATGTGTGTGTGTATATATATATATATATATATATATATATATATATATATATATATATGTGTGTGTGAAAAGTGTATATAAATATAAATAAATATAAGTATGTTTAATTATTTATATATTATATGCGCGGTACTTATTAGAAAGCGCTCAATATCAGAGATAGAGCTAACATATTTGGTTGGATAGATGTGAGTTTGTGACCCTGGGTTTCAACGCTTTCAAACTTTGTCTGACGATCGCTAAAGCGTGAAACCCAGGGTCACGAACTCACATCTATCCAACCAAATATATATATATATATTAAAGCAAAAAAATAAAAAATACCTCAACAAAGAGATAGCCGCGCACTGAACGGCTTGAAATAGTCTATCATCAGTCTCTAAGTGTCTATCTCGAAGCATTGTTTTAAATTTATTTTCAATGTCAGTCCTTCTCTGATAGACACCTTGTTAATGAGAATGGGTTTATGTTGGCGATTGGTGGGGACGTAAGATATCTTATCCCGGGTGAAGCGATCTGGGGTTGATGCTTATTTATCGCCAGAACATTTATTGTTTGTAGTTTGATATCAATTCTTACTATATCAGTTCCTACTATGGGGCGTTTCTTATACAGGCCCCGAATTTGTTTTTCTGGGATTCACAGTAAATTGTTTTTGTACTACAGGTGTCCAATATTATTAATAAGTGATGGGGGATTTAAACCTAAACCCGTTAAGATTAATGTAAATTTGTTGAGTTATAGATTTATAGATTGTGTGTAATATCCTAGCATCCAATGGAATAAATCATGCTGTCCAACGCACTTTTATGCGTACATATCTTCATACATACATATATGTACATTTACATGCCCATACATATATGCCACTATACGTACATATACACCCCCATATATATGCACATGTATTCTTATGTAATTTCGATTTTTTTTTTCTATGTCTACATGAATACTCAGATAAATTGGAAAATTTTAGGTATGAGGGATAGGTGAAAGCTATGTATAGAAGATAAAATCAGGATAATAAAATATAAAGATCAAGCCAAACTATTAATTCAACAGAGAGAACTAATCACAGCATGTAGAATAATATTGGACACCTCTAGTACAAAAGCAATTTACTGTGAATCCCAGAAAAGAAACAGATTCGGGGCCTTTATAACAAACGCCCCATAGTAGGAACTGATATAGTAAGAACTGATATTGAACTACAAACAGCAAAGATTCTGGTCATAAATAAACTTCAACCCCAAATCGCTTCACCCGGGATAAGATATCTTACGCCTCCACCAATCCCTAACACAAACCCATTCTCATTAACGAGGAGGACTGACATTGAAAATAAATTTAAAACAATGCTCCGAGATAAACACTTAGAGACTGATGAGATATATATATATATATATATATATATATATATATATATATATATATATATACACACACATACACGTATGTGTGCGTGGATACCGAGTGTAACAGCAAAGTTGGTCATATCGTGTAAAAGCAAAATTGCCCATTTATTAGATTAAGCTTTGAAACGTTGTATTTTAGAAATGATTAAAGATATCTTACTGGAGTTCACCGAGGTTTTTATAACACTATTGGACTCTACTTTGAGCAATAAGAATGTTTCACTACTCTCCAACCTTAACAGAAGAATCAGGATGAATTCGATCATAAACGAAAATGACATGTTCATCATTAATTAATCAATCATAGCTAAGGATTGAAATTACGTTCTCACACACACACACACACACATATATATATATATATATATATATATATATATATATATATATATTTTATCTTTTTTCACTGCTATTTGAACTGTCATTGCTGAAAATCCTCTCTACTGTTCCCTCCTTTTTAAACTTATTCACTGTTCTCTTGATGGTTCTTGAATAGATTTTGAAGATGGAAGCCTGACTATGAATATTGGTACCATTACTGAAGGACTGAATGATCTTTTTCCTCTCACCATTGCTCAGTTGAAAAGACATAGTGGGGCTGACACAAAATGATTTTAACATGTTCTCTTTCTAGCTGAATAACTGAAAGGGTTTTTCAGTGATTCTTACGACAAATGGTGTCAGGATGGCTAAACACTTTATCTGAAAGCCTGGAAAAAGAAACTCAGTTAGTTTAGTGTTTTTTTTTTAGATATTAAACATTTTATGGGAGGGACAATTATCCCGTGCTGTTACATGATTTCGACACTTTTGCTGTTACAGCCGGTGTATATATATATATATATATATATATATATATGCTTCGTAAGTTTGTAATGTATATACATGTACCAAACTTGTTTACAGTAAGTAAATTCCCTGTTAATTCTGGACATATTCGACGAGGGTCGGTGGGTGTGTAGTTGGGGGTTACATGAGAAAATTGCTGACTATTAAACAGCTTACTGTAAACCCAAGCTCATTAAAAGTGCGCTTCAACACTGGGGAGTGTCAGGGTAAGTGGTTCCTCAATCCCAAGGGGTGAGGCATGTACTGGCTCGGGTGTTTTTTAGTGTCTCGTCACCCTTTCCTTCGCTTTCACTAAGGCCTTCTGTCGCATTATCTTTCATTTACCATTCCAGAGAAAAGTTCTTACAAAATCCTTAACAAAGTCCCAGCTAGGTTCGTATAAGATACCATGGCTGATCTGGGACTAAAACAAACGTTTAAAAAGACATAAATGTTCCAAGAAAACTTATTGTTGGAAATCTGAGCCATTCTCTGTACAAATCCTTCTATAAGACTTTGTTGTATGTGTTTTTGTTTTTTGTTTAATTTTTGGCTTGGCATTTTTTTGTTGGGCGAGCTGTGGTTTACATAAGGGCTTATTCACTTTCCTTGGGTTTATTTCTTTTGGCTTTTTTGTTTTTGTGTCAGTTTCTTTTCATCTTCCTTCATCTATTTTTTATCTTTCCTTCTGTTCCTTCCTTTAGCTTTCTCTTTCACTTTACTTCATTCAATTTCTGTCTCTCTTTCCTTCCTTCAATTTCTGTCTTTCTTTTTCTTTCCTTCCTTCAATTTCTATCTTTCTTTCTCTTTCCTTCCTTCAATTTCTGTCTTTCTTTCTCTTTCCTTCCTTCAATTTCTGTCTTTCTTTCTCTTTCCTTCCTTCAATTTCTGTCTTTCTTTCTCTTTCCTTCCTTCAATTTCTATCTTTCTTTCTCTTATTTTCTTCTATTTCGATCTTTCTATTATTTTCTTCAATTTCTATCTTTCTTTCTCCTTCCTTTGTCCACTTTCTTTCGTTCTTTCTCTTTTCTTCCTTCAATTTATATCTTTATTTCTCTTATTTTCTTTAATTTCTATCTTTCTTTCTCCTTCTTTCCTTCAATTTCTGTCTTTTTCTCTTATTTTCTTCTATTTTTATCTTTCGTTCTCTTTCCTTCCTTATATTTCTATCTTTCTTTCTCTTTCCTTTGTCCAATTTCTGTTTTTCTTTCTCTTCCTTTCATCAAATAGAAAATTTCATTAGAAACAAAGGACTCATGAACTGCTATATAATATCAATCTTCCCATATGGCAGTAAACTAAAGATGAAAAAAAATGTTCAAAAGAATAAAATTGTGGCTCTGCAGACAAATGCTTAGAATACCGTAAACAAAATATGTGATCAATGTGTAAGTTTAAATAAAAATAAGAACAAAAAGTATAATTATACTTAAAACCATAAGGAAATACGTGACATTTCTGGGGCACATAATGCAGAAAGAAGGCTTTGAGAATTTGACACTCACAAGATATATTAAGGTTAGGTGGAGCAGAGAGAAAAAGTCAATAATGTATCTAACACATTTGTATAGCGATTTACTATTCCATTTTAAAAATCAAGACATATCAGAGACGCTACTTAGTTTTAGTGAAAAAAAGTAAGAAAGAAAGATAGAAGTGTTTAACATCTCTTGCTAATACCTTATAAATAATGGAATATTCCATTTTGATTGCATGGAAAGACATATCAAAAATGCTATTTGGTTTCAATAATGGATAATGGCTCGGATTGAGGAATCAGAGAGCCGAGTTCAAATTCCAGTCAAATCCATTACATTCACTAATGTGCTAATACTCTTGGGAAAGGTTTGAATCCTCATCAACTATGGGTAAATAGCAGGACAGACCAGGTTCTATAGCCTTGGAGAGCCTTGATTTGTACAGAAGAAAGCAGAATGGTAAATAGTTGCTTCATCTTAGAATGGGCAAGTAGAGCCATAATTGCCCACGTCCTGAAGTGACATAGCATGTAAAAGACTTTTCTTTCACTTGTCTCTTATTTTTTTCTTTTCTCTTATTTTTTCTTTTCTTTATTTCTTTTAATATTTGTTCCTCAGCATGTTCCTCTTCCTTGCTTTACTTCCTTCTCTTGAATTCTCTATTTTATTTCTTTCCTTTTCTTTTTGTACTCTTTTCCCTTCCGTCCTTGTTTTTTTTTTTTTTTTCTATCGGTTTGCATTTCTGAGATGAGGTATTGTAATTATTTACACTATTTACAATGTTCGGGCTGTTATTCTCTTCTTTGTTGCAATATTCATAACGTTTCAGACGTTTTACGCTCCAGCCTTCATCAGGTGATTGGAATTTCGAACTAAACCCTTTATTTCATCCACCGGGATAGACTGATCTAGTTCCACGTGCCATGCCTCTTCCAGATATCACAGTCTAAGTTATTTCCCTTTAACTCAATTCTCCAAGTTTTTGTCTACAGCTGTGGCCAGGTATTGAACTCACAACTCTTTCGGTCAAGTCACTGGATTACTTCAACCAATGCTTTTATCCACGGGACCATACACACTGGGAGATATCCAGAAGAGGCATGGTATGTTGAACTAGCACAGTCTACCCCAGTGGACAAAATAAAGGGTTTGGTTCAAAATTCCAATCACCTGAAGAAGGCTGGAGCGTACAACAGCCGAAGCGATGTGAATATGGAAACAAAGATGAAGACAACAGTCCAAACTTTGTTTTTTCTCCGTTTCCTTTTTGTCTCTCTCTCTCTCTCTCATCTGTATTTTCCTTTTCTTTCCTGTCCACAAACTTTTTTTATGAAATTTCCTCCTTCTCTTATTTCTTGCTTGAAATAACAATTTTCTATCTTTCCCAATTAAGTTTCATCCTCTTTCGTAATCTTCTAGATTCTCATCTTTCTCTTTCGCTAAAAGCCATCATGGATTGTTGCCTTGAACTAAACTAAATGACAATAAACCCTTTTCTTTATATTTATGATATTTTCCTTTTTTTTAACTTTTGTGCTCTTTTTTGTTTGGAACAATGTGAACTCATTTTTAAAATATTAAACTGAATTTTTATTCAGTTAAAATCTTTCAAATAGGATTTTAGTTTTGTTTATTTTTTTCAAAACATTGTCTTCAAAATAAATATACTTCTTATACACTGGTGCATCCTATATTCCAAAATATATGAAATTTCTGAGTTATACAAAAAATGCTGAAAGTAGAAAATAGAGTAGAAAGGCCAAAATGGTATAAGGACAGCAAATATGAGCACAACCCCTCATTACTTAATAACCAGTTTTCATTCAAGCAACCAGGACACTAAGTGAGAAGTTGAACCTAACCACTATTCCAGGCATTCTACACACGTGTCATCCAGCTTGAGATACCATTAGTATCATTTTTTTTTCACAATTTGTAATATAATTTATTTCTAAATGTTTATAAAGTAAAGTAGGACAGTTGAATGTAATAAACAAATTTGAAAATCACCTCTATGTTCTGTACATTTTTTTCTTAAATCATTTCACCCCAAGCAAGATAATAAAGTTGCTAAGGTGCAAATGATTACTGACTGCCAGCAAATATGACAAAAATATATTTTAAGGATTGGGCACAATAAAAGAACAAGAATTAAGAAGACAGAAGATAATGATAGACATTGCATTTAGCTTTCTGAAGATCAAAGGCGACTAGGACGCAAGGGGTTACTGAGTGTTAGAGAATATGAGAAAAACTATCATTAAGGAGAGAAAACAATAAAAGAACAAGAGAGAAGATAATGATTGACATTGCATTTAAATTTCTGAAGATCAAAGGCAATAAAGTCACTAGGACAGAAGGGGTTACTGAGTTTTAGAGAATATGAGACAAACTGCCATTAATGAGAGAAGAGAATAAAAGAACAAGAATTAAGAAGACAGAAGATAATGATTGATAATGAATTTAACTTCCTGAAGATCAAAGGCAATAAAGCCACTCAGATGCATGGGGGTTACTGGGTGTTAAAGAATATGGGAAAAACTACTATTAAGGAGAGTAGACAATAAACGAACAAGAGAGAAGATAATGATTGACATTGCATTTAAATTTTTGAAGATCAAAGGCAATAAAGTCACTAGGACGCTAGGTGTTCCTGAGTGTTAGAGAATATAAGACAAATTACCATTAATGAGAGAAGACAATAAAAGAACAAGAATTAAGAAGACAGAAGATAATGAATGACATTGCATTTAGAAGATTTTAAAAATCAAATTTGACTGGGAAGGTGGAAAAGAGTTCTACAAGTGAGAAGTGCAAGAGAAAAAAATGTTAGCATAGAACTTATGTTAACATCTAGCCATTTCAACTGGAAATATGATGAGACCTTTCCACCAATCGAGTATTGTACTTAAGTTCATAAAGTCTAGGGACCATAGATGAAAGTTCATCAGATGTTTCCCAATTAAGTTTCATCTTCTTTCCTGATCTTTTCAACCCTCATCTTACTCCTTTTCTTTCTCCTTTTCTAAAACTCTTTTTCTTTCTCCTTTTCTAAAACTCTTTTTCTAAAACTCCTTTTCTTTCTCCTTTTCTAAAACTCCTTTTCTTTCTCCTTTTCTAAAACTCCTTTTCTTTCTCCTTTTCTAAAACTCTTTTTCTAAAACTCCTTTTCTTTCTCCTTTTCTAAAACTCCTTTTCTTTCTCCTTTTCTAAAGCTCCTTTTCTTTCTCCTTTTCTAAAACTCTTTTTCTTTCTCCTTTTCTAAAACTCTTTTTCTAAAACTCCTTTTCTTTCTCCTTTTCTAAAACTCCTTTTCTAAAACTCCTTTTCTTTCTCCTTTTCTAAAACTCTTTTTCTTTCTCCTTTTCTAAAACTCTTTTTCTAAAACTTCTTTTCTTTCTCCTTTTCTAAAACTCCTTTTCTTTCTCCTTTTCTAAAACTCTTTTTCTTTCTCCTTTTCTAAAACTCTTTTTCTTTCTCCTTTTCTAAAACTCCTTTTCTTTCTTTTTTCTAAAACTCCTTTTCTTTCTCCTTTTCTAAAACTCCTTTTCTTTCTCCTTTTCTAAAACTCCTTTTCTTTCTCCTTTTCTAAAACTCTTTTTCTTTCTCCTTTTCTTTTCACTTTCCCTCTTTCTCCCTTTATTTGCTTCAACCTTCCCATCTTTTTTTAATTCTACTTTTATAATCTGCATCCCTCCATTTCTTCCTCTGTGATCCCCTACAAAATATCACTTCTCAGTAAATTGTTTTTAACTTCCCCCCTAACCCCCCTCCTCTCTCCTTGCCTTATTCCCTCATGGCTTCTCCCCACCATCTCCCTTCTTTGTGATATCTACATGCTCACTCTCTGCTTATATCCATTAATTTTTTTTTTTATATAATGAGAGCTGCTTCCTCTTCTCAGGGAACAGAGAAGCAATTACATAAATATTTCTTCAGGAAATCTTTCTTAAATACCACGAGATACTTCTCTATTTCATGACAAAGCAACACTTTACAAAAATAAAATACTCAAATAGGGTGTCTCGTATTAAAACCAACATTCTTCTTCCAACTGGATTGTTCACTCCAAAAGAAATATATATTCTACACTAGATGGGAAACTAACAATTATATCAATAGAATATTGATTTAGTAATGTTAATATTGGTAAGATATTGATTTGATAAAGATGATGTTCAGGTACTGAAATGGTAGAAAATTTAAATTCAGTAAAATTGCTTAAGATAAACTATGAAAAGTCTCTGAAATGGATAAAATGGTAGAAAATTTAAATTGGGTAAAAACTATAAAAAGGCACTGAAATGGATAAAATGGTAGAAAATTTAAATTGGGTAAAATTGCTTAAGATAAACTATAAAAAGGTTGTGGACCAGAGAAAGCAAGGTTTATCTGTTTCTAACAAATAGGATAATCTTTAAAACACAAAGAATTGCATGTGACAGTAGTTTAGAAGAATTGACTAGTCATACATGGCAGTGTTATAAGTTCAAGAAACACAATGTCCAATTGAGGAAAAATAACTAGATGAAGTAAAAGGCCAATACTTTCTCAGATTGCATGTGAGTGAAGAATTCTTTAGGAAAAAATAAGAAGTGATATAATGATTAAGTCATTTAAGAAAAGCTGTATCACTAACACAAGGAATAGGATTTAAGATAACATTCTTTTTTATTATAACACTGGATCCAATGATGAAATGTCTAATTCCTTTCTAAGCCATTGTGAAAGCAATTATAACAATATTGGATCCAGTGATGAAATGCCTATTCCTCTCCAAGTAACTGTTAAAAAAAGGAAGATGACATTATCTTTGATCATAATATTGAATCTAATGACAAAATATCTGATTCATTTCCAAGCAATTATTAAAGCAATGTGGGTGACATTCACTTTGATCATAATATTGGATCCAATAAGAAAAATGTCTGCTTTCACAGTCACTTGGAAAGAAAGAAATGAGAGTGATATACACTTTGTTCATAAACTGGATCCAATGAAGAAATGTATAATTCCTATCAAAATGATTGTGAAGGCATGGATGACATTCACTTTGGTCATAATATTGGATCCAATGATAAATTGTCATTCCTTCCAAAGCAATCGCAAAAGTTATGAGGGTGGTATTCACTTTGATCATAATATGGGATCCAATGATGAATTTCCTGATTCATATCGAAGCAATTATAAAAGCAATGAGAGTGATATTCACTTTGGTCATAATTTTGCATCCAATAATGTAATGTTGGTTTCCTTTCCAAGCGATTATAAAAGCAATGCGGGTGATATGCACTTTGATCATAATACTGGATCCAATGATGAAATGTCTGATTCCTTTCCAAGTGATTGTAAAAGTAATGAGAGTTGTATTCACTTTGATCATAATATTGGATCCAATGATGACATGCTTAATTTCTTTTCAAAGTGATACCAAAAGCCATGATGGATTGTTGCCTTGAACCAAACTAAATGACAATAAAGCCTTTTCTTTATATTTATGATTCTTTCTAACTTTTATCTTTCATGTTCTTTTCTGTTTAGAATGATGCAAACTAATTTTTAAAATATTAAACTGAATTTTTTTTCAGTAAAAATCTTTCAAATAGGATTTAAGCTTTATTTATTTATTTTTTTCAAAACTTTGTCTTCAAAATAAATATTTGTCTTATATACTAGTACCTCTTATATTCCAAAATATATGAAATTTCTGGGTTATACAAAAGAATGCTAAAAGTAGAAAATAGAGTAGAAAGGTCAAAATGGTATAAGGACAACAAATATGAGCACAAACCCTTATTACTCAACAACCAGTGATTGAAGTTGGGATGCCAACTTCAGTCACTTCCAGCCACTGTAATGTAGCTTGCTTATTCTATAAATTCTTTCATAGTAATTGTTTTGTTGAAAATGAAAGTTGACTGGGAAGGTGGAAGAGAGTTCTACAAGTGAGAAGTGCAAGAGAGGAAACTTAGCATAGAACTTACATCTAGCCATAAGACCTTGCCATTTTGGAGAAATAGAAAACGATCACAGTCAAAATTTTTTGTCAATGTGCAATATCAACTGTTTAAATTTTTTATTTGAGCTCTTATAACTGGTCATTAAACAAGTAAGTCATTAAGTGAAGAGTGTCTATATTTGCTTGGAAATAAGCAATGTATAATAGTAACAGGAATATTGTATGATATAAGTCACCAACATGATTTTACAAAAAGTTGCTTATTTTCAGTTTAGCACTGAAAAAGGTAAGAATCAATTTTTCTTTCTCTCTGTCCCATTGATAGATATCATGACTAAATATCTCATCACTGTTTAACAGAGAAATGAGTCAGTGAAAATCACTCTCCCATTGCTGCTTTGCCAACCCAAGCTGTAGCAACAAAAAGGCTGTTACTCCCATAGTCAACCTTGACAGGATCTAACACATCTATCTAAGTTTCAAACTAAAAACAGAGGCATTATTCTTTATGGGGATTTTATGGAGTCAGAAGTCAAACCATTGAAAGATGTTTTACCCAAAATTCTTCAGGCTTTATTTATACTTTTGTTTTTCTTTAAACCTAAACACCAAAAAATTTTAAAAGTTCAGTCCAAATAAACAAAAAATTTCAGAATATGTTGAAAATTTTCTAAAAAAAATTGAACCATTCCAGAACAGATCACTTGATACAAACTCCTTAAAAGAGCTGCTTCAAAATACATTGTTTTATTTTCTCCAAAGAAAATAAAAGAAGACATTTTAGTTGTCTGCATAAAATTCTGTGTTCACAGAGATCTCTTTCAGGAATTTTTTTTATCTTGAATTTATTTTGGAATTGAAAGCACATTTGAAAGACTTTCTTGGGTTATTTTTTCTAGAAGATAAAGTTTTAGTTAGCCATAAAATCCAACAAACACATGGCATTCTTAAAAGCTTTTCAACATTTTTGGTTTTTACATCACCCAATTAGTTGAATAACCTTGTTAAATAGTTGATACTTGACTTGATTTCAGAAAAAGGTCATCTCTTCTGAAAATGGAGTTGTCACATCAAAATGCTGTGAGTGATTACCAGTAAACATTACATACAATTGATTCCTCTTTAATTTTCTAGAACATCCTCTAAATTTGATAAGTTGGGATTTTCAGTTTATATAAAATGTATATTTACGCAGTAAAGATTTATCCGAACAAGTTTTATTAAATTCAACCAACAAGGTTTGTCTGTTTCATTTTTATTGTATTTTTCCAATTTTTGAATAACTTGAGCATCCAAATTAAAATTGTATGTAAACTGTTGAAACTTCCTGCTTTTATTCAAGTTCTTTCGACTCTGTCATTATCAAGAATTGTTGTTCAGATGATAGACAAGATTTTATTGGCTATTTCCTGGGATTTTTAGGGGTAATTCAAATTCATATATACATGCATTGTGTAAGTGATGTCAGGTTTAGAATAGTTTCACAGAGCTTGATTGCACTCGGAAAGAATAAACCAATAATATTATTATTTTTTATGTATTTTAAATATTTTATACATCATTTACATTATTCAGACTATTGTCCTCATCTTTGTTGCCATATTTATTACAATGTTCGGCCATTGTACTCTCCAGCCTTCTTCAGGTGGTTGGAATGTCGAACTGAACCCTTTATTTTGCTCACTGGGTTAGACTGTTCTAGTTCCACGTGTCATGTTTAATGGATGTCAGTTATCAGTTATCTCCTGTTAATTTCCCTTTCCAAGTTCTCCACTGCCTTAACCAGGTATTGGACTCACATTCTTTGGGTCCTGTCACTGCAATAATTATAGCAAAAATTGCAATATGAGCACTGGTAAAAAATGGTTGCTGAAGACATTAGGTTTATAATACTCAGAAATTCATATACAGATGTCCTCAAGAACAGTGGATAAAGGCGTTAGTTAGATCCAGTGACATTCCAACCACCTGAAGAAGGCCAGAGCGTACAACAGCCAAAACATTGTAATAAATATAGCAACAAAGATGAGGACAATAGTCCGAATAATGTAAATAATGTACATAATACCTCATCTGAGAAATATAGACAGATTTTATACTTGCTTTAAAATAACATCTCCTGTAATATTATATGCTCAATGTTCATTATATTATGTCATATGCTAATAGACGTATTTTGGTTGTTTTTGATGTGATGATTGATATGTACAAGAATCGACATGTTTTGCCCAGAACATCTGTTCTCTTTGGCTTCCTCAGGTTAGAATAAAGGAATTTTGATAATAAGTGGTGGCCAGAAATCAAAATTAAATTAGATTAACTTATCAACTTCAATGTCCAGTCTCAAGTGAGTGTCTGTCTGCCTGCCTGCCTGCCTGCCTGCCTGCCTATTTGTTTGTTTTATCTACATTAGATCCATTTGGTATTGTTGGATTTAAAATCAGTTAAATGCGATAGATAGAAATGAAGGCAATGAGATAGATCAATGCATATGAAGGCAATGAGATAGATCAATGCATATGAAGGCAATGAGATAGATATATAGATATGAAGGCAACAAGATAGATAGATAGAGATGAAGGCAATGAAATAGACATGAATGGATGTAGATAAAAACAGTTTGATATAGGATAAAAATGGATAAATCTGATCAGAGAGTCAGGCCAGTAGATACAAGCTGAAACATTCTCAGTCGAAACAAGAATCATTTTCCCAAAATTTGATTTTGACAAATGAATTGGGCTGAGAACTTTTCTGAACTCACTGATAGAGAGAAAGGTTAAAGACAGACAGATATATAAAGAGATAGATATACATATGTTTCAAAAGTTAATAATATTTACAGAGTACACCATGATTATTTTACAATTGTTCCCAACAGGAAAATGAATACCCCACTAGAAAATTAGATCCATCAACACTTAACTCCTACCCAATGCCTGGATTTTAATAGGGAGACCTCATTCTCCACAACTGAGCAAGAAAACTAGAGGTCGGTCAGTAGACCAGAATTCTGGATGCAGAAAGAAAAGATGTTATGAAAAATACATTCACATAGGTTCAATCATACACTTCCCTCCCTCCCTCTCTCTCTCTCTCATGTACATTTTATATATATATATATATATATAAAATGTACATGTATGCAAACATAACTATATGTGTAGGTGGATATAAATAATATATATATATATATATATATATATATATATATATATATATATATGTATTTATTTGTGTGTTTATTTAAATAAGCATATATGTGTGTGTGTATGTAAGTATGTGTGTGTGTGTTTATTTAAATATAAGTATATAGGTGTGTGTATGTAAGTATATGTGTGTGTTTTATGTAAACATAAGATTGTATATTGTGTGTGTATGTAAACATAAGTATGTGTGTAAACAAATATATGTGTGCCTGTGTAAACATAAGTATGTATATATATATATATATATATATATATATATATATATATATATATATATATATATGTGTGTGTGTGTGTGTTGGTGTGTAAACATAAGTATATGTATAACAAAATGGATTAAGTCCAACAATTGTTTAATATATTTTCTGTTTATACATTATTCTCTGTAGTGAATGGTATAGCACGTCAGATCAAATGACAATTTTCAGATAGGAATGCAGGTTTGATTCCTGCCGGAGAATGCTTGTTTTCTCCAAAATTTCTCCAACATTCATGCTGGTAAATGTCTAATTAAAAAAATAGGGCATTTACTTATTTTATATTTAAAAAAATAATGTATACATAGAAAACATATTAAATAAGTCTATGTGTGTATAAATATAAGTATGTGTGTGTATAAACATAAATGTATATATGTATGTAAACATAAGTGTTTGTGTGTATATATATATGTAAACATAAGTATGTGTGTGCATGTGTGTAAACAAAAACATGCATATATATATATATATATATATATATATATATATATATATATATATATATATATAGAGAGAGAGAGAGAGGCATGGTGGAGTAGTGGATAGCAGCTCGGATTGAGGAATCGGAGCACCAAGTTTAAATTCCAGTCGAATCCATTACATTCACTTATGTGCTAATATCCTTGGAAAAGGTATTGGTCCTCTTCTTCTCCGGCTAGCTATGGGTAAATAGTAGGACAGACTAGGTTCTATAGCCTTGGATGGCAATTGGTCAAGGAGAAAGAAAGCTCTGAATTCAAAATCTGCGGATGGTCATTTGGGGACATTGTGGCATGTAGTGCACCAGGTCTCTGTATTCGGCCCTTCAAAAAGTGTGGTTGAATCTACACAAAGCCTTCACCACTATAATCAAATCATATGTGCTGGTGTCTGGGCTGTCAGTTCCTAGGAACTCAGCTGCTTTTCCCTCATTCATTGAATACAATGGGAGAGTCCACCATAAACATATATATATCTTTTTCATAAGTTATTACATTCAAACATGCATATTTCTGCTACAAAATGCATTAACGCTTCGATGCAATATACCATCTCATCAGGCAGTGTTAATGTAATGGTTATATATTTGATTCATTCTTAATTGTGTGTGTGTGTGTGTGTGTATATATATATATATATATATATATATATATATATATATATATATATAAGCAAATGTAAATGGATATAGATCCGACAGAATGAAAAAAATTTGGAAAAAAAAAACAAAAATCCTTAAAATGCAATTATATTTGTTTAAAATGAATGAAATATGGAGCATCTGACGTTTCGGTTTAATAAACCTTCTTCAGGACAATATTCATTAAAATACAATTCAGTTCAATTTGACAAAGACGATGGATATAAAAAACAAGTCTTATCCAAAACAGATAACTGAAAATTTTAAAATGATCAGCTTTCCGTTTAGCATGGTCACGTTGTTGTCACACGGGCGACGCTTTCAAATAAAAATTTTCAGTTATCTGTTTTGGATAAGACTTGTTTTTTATGTCCATCGTCTTTGTCAAATTGAACTGAATTGTATTTTAATGAATATTGTCCTGAAGAAGGTTTATTAAACCGAAATGTCAGACGTCAACATTTCATTCATTTTAAACAACATAATTGCATTTAAGGATTTTTGTTTGTTTTTTCCAAATTTTTCTTCATATATATATATATATATATATATATATATATATATATATATACACACACACTACAGAGCTCATATTTATACTAACTTATATTTACATAGTATAAACATGGGATCTGATAATAATTTCAAAATATTTCCCAAACATCTGACCCTGACAAGAGTTTAAATGTGAAACTCTCAAGTCAGCTAATCAGCTAAGTCACTTGAACTTTTCATGATTAAATATATAGAGAGAGGGACTTGTGTGATTATTGATTGATAGATAAATAAGTAACTGTCTATATCTCTGAGATGAGGTATTATGATTACATTATTCAGACTGTTATCCTCATCTTCATTGCTATATTCACAATGTTTTAGCTGTTGTACACTCCAGCTTGAGCCAACCAAGCATAGAAATGAATACAATATGGGAACCTGTAATAAGGAGTGCTAGAGAAAAGCAATTAATAACAACAACAAAAAACATTGCAATATAAGCTCTGGTAAAAACATTTCTGCAATAATAACAAAAATTGCAATATGAGCACTTGTAAAACAATTATGCTGAGACATTAGGTTAATGAGTTTCAAAAATTCATACACAGATGTCCTCAAGTACACATGGCCCAGTGGATAAAGACATTGATTAGATCCGACTAGACTAGACCCAAAGAGTTATGAATTCAATACCAGGCTGACTGCCGTTGTTGACAACCAGTCTAGAGGACAGAACTCAGATTGGTTGTTTGTGGCACACTTTGCACCATTTTCTCTTATCAGTGGTGAACCAAAACTTGGAGAGTTGAGTTAAAGGGAGATAAATGAGACATTCGGAAGACGCGTGGCATGTGCAACTAGAACAATCTAACCCCAAAAATAAAGGGTTTCTTTTGAAATTCCAATCACCTGAAGACGGCTGGGTGTACAACGGCCGAAATGTTGTGAATATAGCAATGAAAATAAGCATAACAGTCTGAATAATGTGAATAATCATAATACCTCGTCTCAGAGATATAGACACCCATTATATCACTAGAGGCTAGTCACTGGATCTAACCAACGTCTTTATCCACTGGGCCATGTGTCCTTGTGAATATGGCAATGAAGATGAAGATAACAGTCCGAATAATGTAAATAATGATGAAACCTCATCTCAGAGATATAGACATCCATTATATCACTAGAGGCTAGAGGCTAGTCACTGGATCTAACCAATGTCTTTTATCAATGGGCCTTGTGTCCTTGTGAATATGGCAATGAAGATGAAGATAACAGTTCGAATAATGTAGATAATCATGATACCTCATCTCAGAAATATAAACACCCATTATATCACTAGAGGCTAGTCACTGGATCTAACCAACATCTTTATCCACTGGGCCATGTGTCCTTGTGAATATGGCGATGAAGATAACAGTTCGAATAATGTAAATAATGATGAAACCTCATCTCAGAGATATAGACATCCATTATATCACTAGAGGCTAGAGGCTAGTCACTGGATCTAACCAATGTCTTTATCCAATGGGCCTTGTGTCCTTGTGAATATGGCAATGAAGATGAAGATAACAGTTCGAATAATGTAGATAATCATGATACCTCATCTCAGAAATATAAACACCCATTATATCACTAGAGGCTAGTCACTGGATCTAACCAACGTCTTTATCCACTGGGCCATGTGTCATTGTGAATATGGCAATGAAGATGAGGATAACAGTTTGAATAATGTAAATAATGCAAGTAATCATAATACTTCATCTCAGAGATATAGACAGCCATTATATCACTAGAAGCTAGTCACTGGATCTAACCAACGTCTTTATCCACTGGGCCATGTGTCCTTGTGAATATGGCAATCAAGATGAGGATAACAGTCTGAATAATGTAAATAATGCAAGTAATCATAATACTTCATCTCAGAGATATAGACAGCCATTATATCACTAGAAGCTAGTCACTGGATCTAACCAACGTCTTTATCCACTGGGCCATGTGTCATTGTGAATATGGCAATGAAGATGAGGATAACAGTTTGAATAATGTAAATAATGCAAGTAATCATAATACCTCATCTCAGAGATATAGAACAGCCATTATATCACTTCTTGTGAAGAAGCTAGTCACTGGATCTAACAAAGTCATTTTATCCACTGGGCCATGTGTCCTATGTGTTGTGAATATGGCAATCAAGATGAGGATAACAGTCTGAATAATGTAAATAATGCTAGTAATCATAATACCTCACCTCAGAGATATAGACAGCCATTATATCACTACTGGATCTAACCAAGCTAGTCACTGGATCTAACCAACGTCTTTATCCACTGGGCCACTGGGCCATGTGTCCTTGTGAATATGGCAATGAAGATGAGGATAACAGTCTGAATAATGTAAATAATGCAAGTAATCATAATACCTCATCTCAGAGATATAGACAGCCATTATATCACTAGAAGCTAGTCACTGGATCTAACCAACGTCTTTATCCACTGGGCTATGTGTCCTTGTGAATATGGCAATCAAGATGAGGATAACAGTCCGAATAATGTAAATAATGCTAGTAATCATAATACCTCACCTCAGAGATATAGACAGCCATTATATCACTAGAAGCTAGTCACTGGATCTAACCAACGTCTTTATCCACTGGGCCAGGTGTCCTTGTGAATATGGCAATGAAGATGAGGATAACAGTCTGAATAATGTAAATAATGCAATCATAATCATCTCAGAGATATAGACAGCCTCATCTCAGAGATATAGACAACCTTTATATCACTAGATAAAGTTTGAATAAGTCATGCTGGATCTAACCAGAGATATAGACAGCCATTATATCACTAGAAGCTAGTCTTCTTTATCCACTGGGCCATGTGTCCTTTGTGAATATGGATAAATCAAGATGAGGATAACAGTCTCAGAGATATAGACAGCCATTATAATAATGTAAATAATGCTAGTAATCATAATACCTCACCTCAGAGATATAGACAGCCATTATATCACTAGAAGCTAGTCACTGGATCTAACCAACGTCTTTATCCAAGTCTTTATCCACTGGAATAATGTGTAATCATTGTGAATATGCTAGTCACTGGATAACCAAAATGAGGATAACAGTTTGAATAATGTAAATAATGCAAGTAATCATAATACTTCATCTCAGAATATATAGATAACAGCCATTATATCACTAGAAGCTAGTCACTGGATCTAACCAAAGTCTTTTATCCACTGGGCCATGTGTCATTGTAATACTTCAATATTTATCCAATGAAGATGATGAGGATAACAGTTTGAATAATGTAAATAATGCAAGTAATCATAATACTTCATCTCAGAGATATAGACAGCCATTATATCACTAGAAGCTAGTCACTGGATCTAACCAACGTCTTTATCCACTGGGCCATGTGTCCTTGTGAATATGGCAATCAAGATGAGGATAACAGTCTGAATAATGTAAATAATGCAAGTAATCATAATACTTCATCTCAGAGATATAGACAGCCATTATATCACTAGAAGCTAGTCACTGGATCTAACCAAAGTCTTTATCCACTGGGCCATGTGTCATTGTGAATATGGCAATGAAGATGAGGATAACAGTTTGAATAATGTAAATAATGCAAGTAATCATAATACTTCATCTCAGAGATATAGACAGCCATTATATCACTAGAAGCTAGTCACTGGATCTAACCAACGTCTTTATCCACTGGGCCATGTGTCCTTGTGAATATGGCAATCAAGATGAGGATAACAGTTTGAATAATGTAAATAATGCAAGTAATCATAATACTTCATCTCAAGATATAGACAGGGATAACAGTTTGAATAATGTGAAATAATGCAAGAGGATAATTTGAATAAATAAAACCTCATCTCAGAGATATAGACAGCCATTATATCACTAGAAGCTAGTCACTGGATCTAACCAACGTCTTTATCCACTGGGCCATGTGTCCTTGTGAATATGGCAATGAAGATGAGGATAACAGTCTGAATAATGTAAATAATGCAAGTAATCATAATACTTCATCTCAGAGATATAGACAGCCATTATATCACTAGAAGCTAGTCACTGGATCTAACCAAAGTCTTTATCCACTGGGCCATGTGTCATTGTGAATATGGCAATGAAGATGAGGATAACAGTTTGAATAATGTAAATAATGCAAGTAATCATAATACCTCATCTCAGAGATATAGACAGCCATTATATCACTAGAAGCTAGTCACTGGATCTAACCAGCGTCTTTATCCACTGGGCCATGTGTCCAGTTTGAATAATGTAAATAATGTAATCATAATACCTCACCTCAGAATATAGGCTAGAAATAGTCACTGGAGACCAATGTCTTTATCCAGGATGAAACAGATAACAGTCTGAATAATGTAAATAATGCAAGTAATCATAATACCTCATCTCAGAGATATAGACAGCCATTATATCACTAGAAGCTAGTCACTGGATCTAACCAAAGTCTTTATCCACTGGGCCATGTGTCATTGTGAATATGGCAATGAAGATGAGGATAACAGTTTGAATAATGTAAATAATGCAAGTAATCACCTCATCTCAGAGATATAGACAGCCATTATATCACTAGAAGCTAGTCACTGGATCTAACCAGCGTCTTTATCCACTGGGCCATGTGTCCTTGTGAATATGGCAATGAAGATGAGGATAACAGTCCGAATAATGTAAATAATGCAAGTAATCATAATACCTCATCTCAGAGATATAGACAGCCATTATATCACTAGAAGCTAGTCACTGGATCTAACCAAAGTCTTTATCCACTGGGCCATGTGAATATGGCAATCAAGATGAGGATAACAGTCCGAATAATGTAAATAATGTAAATAATCATAATAGCTCATCTCAGAGAATATGGCTAGTCACTGGATCTAACCAGCGTCTTTATCCAATCAAGATGAGGATAACAGTCCCAATAATGTAAATAATGCAAGTAAGGATATAGACAGCCATTATATCACTAGAAGCTCAGTCACTGATCTAACCAAAGTCTTTATCCAAATAATGTCATTGTGAATATGGCAATGAAGATGAGGATAACAGTTTGAATAATGTAAATAATGCAAGTAATCATAATACCTCATCTCAGAGATATAGACAGCCATTATATCACTAGAAGCTAGTCACTGGATCTAACCAAAGTCTTTATCCACTGGGCCATGTGTCATTGTGAATATGGCAATGAAGATGAGGATAACAGTTTGAATAATGTAAATAATGCAAGTAATCATAATACCTCATCTCAGAGATATAGACAGCCATTATATCACTAGAAGCTAGTCACTGGATCTAACCAACGTCTTTATCCACTGGGCCATGTGTCCTTGTGAATATGGCAATGAAGATGAGGATAACAGTTTGAATAATGTAAATAATGCAAGTAATCATAATACCTCATCTCAGAGATATAGACAGTCATTATATCACTAGAAGCTAGTCACTGGATCTAACCAAAGTCTTTATCCACTGGGCCATGTGTCCTTGTGAATATGGCAATCAAGATGAGGATAACAGTCTGAATAATGTAAATAATGTAAATAATCATAATACCTAATCTCAGAGATATAGACAGCCATTATATCACTAGAAGCTAGTCACTGGATCTAACCAACGTCTTTATCCACTGGGCCATGTGTCCTTGTGGATATGGCAATCAAGATGAGGATAACAGTCTGAATAATGTAAATAATGCAAGTAATCATAATACCTCATCTCAGAGATATAGACAGCCATTATATCACTAGAAGCTAGTCACTGGATCTAACCAACGTCTTTATCCACTGGGCCAGGTGTCCTTGTGAATATGGCAATGAAGATGAGGATAACAGTCTGAATAATGTAAATAATGCAAGTAATCATAATACCTCATCTCAGAGATATAGACAGCCATTATATCACTAGAAGCTAGTCACTGGATCTAACCAACGTCTTTATCCACTGGGCCAGGTGTCCTTGTGAATATGGCAATGAAGATGAGGGTAACAGTCTGAATAATGTAAATAATGCAAGTAATCATAATACCTCATCTCAGAGATATAGACAGCCATTATATCACTAGAAGCTAGTCACTGGATCTAACCAACGTCTTTATCCACTGGGCCAGGTGTCCTTGTGAATATGGCAATGAAGATGAGGATAACAGTTTGAATAATGTAAATAATGCAAGTAATCATAATACCTCATCTCAGAGATATAGACATCCATTATATCACTAGAGGCTAGAGGCTAGTCACTGGATCTAACCAATGTCTTTATCCAATGGGCCTTGTGTCCTTGTGATTATGGCAATGTCTATGAAGATAACAGTCTGAATAATGTAAATAATAACTAAACAAATGAACACTGCATCATAATAGTTAATTTCAACTGAAAATGACAGTCACCGTGCAGTGTTGATATCTACATATGTTTATCCATTTATGGATTTAACCCATAGAAATGTGAAAATAGATGGATGAATGGATGGCTGACTGCTTTTGTTGACAACTAGGAGACAGAACTCAATCCTGAGGATGGTTGTTTGTGGCACACTTGGCACCATTTTCTGTTATCAGTTCATCCAAAAAGTGTGGCTGGTTCCACACATGCCTTCACCATTATAATTAAATTATCTCCGTGTGCAACCTCGCAGTTGAGTTCTATGAACTGAATTGTTAGGACATCATATGTCATAATTGATGGAAGACACCTGACACATATATACCTCAGTGGAGAACTTTGAGAGGGGAATTAACAGGAGATAACTGACATCCATTAGACATGGCATGTGGAACTAGAACCGTCTACCCTAGTGAGTGAAATAAAGGGTTCAGTTTGACATTCCAACCATCTGAAGAAGACCAGAGCATACAATGGCCAAAACGTTGTGATAAACATGGCGACAAAGATGAGGACAATAGTTCAAATAATGTATACAGTACACATATATCTATAGATTTGTTTACCAATTATGTATTATGTAAGTGTGTATATATATATATATATATATATATATATATATATATATATATATATAATACAGAGTTGGTAAACTGCATATGTGTTTGCTGGCAATTGTCTGAGAAAAATACCTTTGAACTTTATGGTAATGGCACCAGTAGACGAAATCAGGACAGCCATGCTTCCTGTATTTGGTCTTCTTTGAAGCGTTAATTGTGCCAAAATTATTCCCCAAGTTTTCTGCTTATACCCACACATGAGTACAACAACAACAACAAACACACAACATCTGTATCACATTGAAATAATTGTTTCAGCTGACCTGTTTCAGAGCCAAGTTAGCTGTAAATTCCCTGCTGTTACAATAGAGTTCAAATCCTGATTAAACGCAAGGGTTTTAAACACTGATTTTCAACACAAGCAGATAGGCCCTCCCTGTTTGGAATATTGACACAATACAATCTTTCTTACTATCTTCAGTCAGTTAAGCAAATAACTGTATATATCAGGTACATATTAAATTTGGTTTATCGAATACATGCGGACAGATTCTGTATGATCTGCCATCAGTACAAATATCTATGCAAATATTTACACAAATATCTAAAATAATGAAATAAAAATGACAAAGTAAACAAATAAATTTAAATTAAAATTTTATTTTCTAGAAGAAATCATAGAAATTTGTTAGACATATTCTCTCTGAGCCTGAAAAGCAAATCTTTCTTTATTTTTATATGCCATGTCCCTTTAGGACATAGGTCATCATGGCCTACCACTTCCCCCTATTCCTTGTAGCTCTCAATAAGTTTTGTCCCTTTGCTACTTCACCTAGGTCATGTTCTGTCATCCACTTGCTTTAGCCCACTTGGTATGTCATGTGTTATTTTCCCTTGTCTCTCTTTCCCTCTGTTCAACCTCTGAGTATCAGATTTTCCAAGCCCTCCTTTCTCATTACATATCCCAGAAATTTCAGCTACCTGATGTTAAGTATAAGCTTCTACCTTGTTTGCATCCTCTTCAAAATCTCATTGTTGCTCAAACACTCAATCCATGATATCCACAGCATCCTTCTGTAGAACCATACCTCTGTTGCCTCAAGTCATTTCTTCATCTTTGAGAAGACCATCCAACATTTGCTGCTGTAAAGCAAGCCAGATATCATGTAGCAGCTCAGTACTCTTTTCTTTGTTACCAAAGAAATCCTCCTGTCTCATAATACTCTGCCTAGATCTTAAAATGTGTATTGGATTATTTACATTATTCAGACTGTTATACTCATCTTCATTGCCATATTCACAATGTTTCAGCCATTGTACAATCCAACCTTCTTCAGGCGACTGTAATTTCAAACCAAACCCTTCATTTCGTCCTCCAGGGTAGATTGTCCTAGTTCCAGATGCAATGCCTTTTCCCAGATGTCTCAGTTATTTCCCTTGTATTGAATTCATAACTCCTTGAGTCTAGTCACTAACCAGTGTCTTTATCCACTGGGCCTTGTGCCCTTGTGAATATGGCAATGAAGATGAGGATAACAGTTCGAATAATGTAAATAATGTAAATAATCATAATACCTCATCTCAGAGATATAGACAGCCATTATATCACTAGAAGCTAGTCACTGGATCTAACCAACGTCTTTATCCACTGGGCCATGTGTCCTTGTGAACATGGCAATGAAGATGAGGATAACAGTCTGAATAATGTAAATAATGCAAGTTATCATAATACCTCATCTCAGAGATATAGACATATCTATTGGATGTTACATAATGTTACAAGCCCAGCACATAATGTTGCAAGAGGCTGTTTTACCCATGTGTCAGGAAATCATCTTCTCTTCATGCTGTCTACTCTAAAACCATTCTCTGTCTGGTATTTATAGGTCACATGATCCGCCAAGCATTGTGCATACTAAATGAGGAAAAAGGAAGAAAATTAAATGAATCGGTTTATTAAACTTTTTTTCCAGACCTGACATCTCGACTTCAGTCATAATTGTCATGATAGACTTTTCTCTTTTGCTTTACAAATTTAAGTGCAATACTAGATTGGCAGCTAGGTCTCATTTTTTATAGTTGAAAACTGCTAGATGTAACCATAAGTTTTATACTAACAATTTTTTCTCTCACTTCTAGAATTCTCTTTCATTTTCCTGTCAGATTTGACCTCCAAAGTTATTTAAATGCAGTGTCACTGCTGGGTGTTGACCTTAATGTCCACTTTTATATTTACATATGCTCTGTCACTGATATTGAGCACTTTAACTCATATATTTGGCACACCATAAAACTATATTTTTATCATATATATATATATATGTAAAATACATAAACATATTATTTTCGTAACATTTAATTTAAAAGAGGGCTCAGTACAAAGTAGAGTAATATTATTTATTTCATTGATGAGATGCACTGATATATAAAATACATAAAAGGGTTAATGGTCAAAGTTGTATCAGACCAGGAAACAGTAGTATTAAAAAACCAAAGTAGCATATTCAACTGATCTCCTGATTTTTAAAGTGTATATATATATATATATATATATATATATATATATATATAATCTGTGTGCTGTTTAAAAGTTTCCCCTCCTGGTAAAGAAGGGCTTCTATTCCAATTTCTGATGTTTTATCATTTGGTTAGATTTTGTTAAGTGGGCTAAAAAGCACTTTTCATCACCCACTAATATATATATATATATATATATATATATATATATATATATATATATTTAATGTGGCACAGCACCCCAAGCCAGTTTCACTTACTAAGCAGACAGACAAATAACACTTACAAAAGGTCATTTAAAATCTTGTTTGCTTTTCTCTCTCTTTCTCTCCTTATCTGTGTGTTTTCTTTGGAAATCCCATTACAAGAGTTGATTCCATGTCAAATGATTTTGTCTGTAATCCATCGTGGTGTTAACCATTATCCAATCTATCAACAGTGAAAGCTAAAAAAGGTTACAGTTTGGATTTCTGTTCTTTTCAGTACATTCACCCCCATCTCAACTGTTGGGGTTAGTCAAATCCAGCAGCCTTTGCCTAGCATATTACTGGGTCTCCCTTGGACAAGTTCTGCCAACCCTCTTCATTTTTATGGAATAACAGATATTTATTATTCTGAGCTGAGTTTGACTTTCGGCTAAATGGATGAGCATTGGTTCCTTTAGAGAATTCTAGGTGATGGAATAGTTGGTATACTTATCTAATAGACTATTACAACTGTTTCGTGAGTTGGATCCTCACTAGGTGCCTCACATGTGTGGCCTGGTGCTATGGTATGTTATGCCCACTAAATGTTTATTCAATGATAATTTTGGACTAATTACAATATTTGATTTAACTGTTATCAACACAGAAAGTGGATCCAGCAAGTTGAGTTCAAATCCCGGCCTGCCCTTGCTAGAGTCATGTATCTATCTCCTCTCACCTTGGCTATAGTTTAAATCACAGGGCAGACTGGGTTCTTTAGCTTTGGCTAACAGCCAATTTGCGAGAAGGACAACAGGAAACTACTCCACTATCTTTCCATTAGAATGATGGCTATTCAAGAGATAATAAATTTATGGAATATGTGAAGAGCCATCACCGCCTGTGTCATGAAAGGACATGGTATTAAAAAAACGAAAATGATTGTCTTTGGTTTCTGGCTAAACAGTCTTATATGATTATTTACACTATTTACATTGTTTGGATTGTTGTCCTCAGCTTTTTTGTCATATTCACATTGTTTCAACTGTTATATGCTCCGGCCTTCTAATATATGTTTGGAATTTCTTTCTTTGAGATTTGACCCATGGAACAAATTTAACACGAATTAACAATGACATTTTTGTAGGATGCAAACAAAAAATAATTCTGGCCCTCAAATTCGCAGTTGCATGAATGTGTTTCTCTACTGGTTGTATTAAAATGGGAATTACCGATAATGGCTCTCCACAATTTCCAGTCCTTTGTAGCTTCAAGCAACATTTGATTCATTACCACTCTTCTTCGTCTCCGCTCTGCCATCCATTCATAGAAACTTGTTAGGTAGGTTAATCACTGTTTCCTTTTGCTTATCTTGCCTTCAACATCTCCTGTAAGTGTTAAACTCTCAAGGCCTTCTTTCCTTATTATTTCATTCTAGCTATAATTGTCCCTTTAGTTTCTATTTCCTTAAAACTTCCTCCTTAGTCACAGGTTTTGTCTATATTTTTTGTTAGCTTGCCCAGATTAACAAAGTCGCGTGTTTGTGTGTATTTTATGTGTGTGTATGTTCAATATGCAAACAAAGAATATAGAAACATGCAAAAGTAGAGTTTCACCTATAGACTTTCATTCTTCTTCTGGTGACTGTAGTGAATAAAGTTCTCAATCTCACTTGGGTATGTCCGTTTTCTTTTTTAGTTCGGATAACTGGTTTAAAAAATGGTCGCGCTCAAGCTGGCTTTGCACTGAGTTGGAACAACCAATTCACTTACTTCATGAGTTGGGCTGCAGAAACACGTCCGATCACTATCGTTGGAAAGTTGAAAAAATAAACTATATCCTTTCCGGAAGTGGGGTCATAAAATCGTTTATGTAACCAAAAACCCTTTCCGCTTTCTTTATAACTTGCAATCATGTGAAAATTTATTTATTTTTTAATTCTTTATTATTATTTTATTTGTTGGTTTTATATGATTTTCCCACAAACTTTTGTATTTTCCCGTCAGCTTCGACGTATTAGTAGGACATAATAGTTCAGTTTTAGAGCTGAACCCCCAGATTACCCACACAGATGATTTGATAGTGACTCTTTATTACCAACCACATTTTTTTAGATGAACTGATAACAGAAAAATGGGGAAAAGTGCCTCCAAACGTTCCTCCTCAAGTTTGAATTCAGAGTTTTCCCTCTTTTAGACTGGTTACAAAACAAAGCAAGAGGGTCAGGTTTTTCTTGCCATTTAACTTCTAGTTGGCGGAAGAGGAAAATAAATTTTGTCCCCTCTTTGATTTCACACCATTCCAAATGCAGTTCGTCCAGGGTAAGACGATAAACTACGTCCAACAGCAAGGCCTCTGATCAAGAGGTATTGAGGAGCGTGGAACCACCTCTTAATTGCTGGTGTTCCCAGGACCACCCTGACCCGGGGTGGTAGCACCTGTTAGGGATCCCAGCTATGGGCAAATATTTAACCCCGAAACTGAGGTAAAATGCATTATGAAAGTGTAAAAATAGATTTTAATACCAGAAATACTTTGTGAAAAAATTATTAACAGAAATAAATTTTCGAAGAAAAAAAACTATTGCCAGCAATATGTTTTTGAAAAAAAACTATTGCCAGCTATACGTTTTTGAAAAAAAACTATTGCCAGCTATACGTTTTTGAAAAAAAACTATTGCCAGCTATAAGTTTTTGAAAAAAAACTACTGCCAGCAATACGTTTTTGAAAAAAAACTATTGCAAGCTATACGTTTTTGAAAAAAAATTATAACCAGCAATACGTTTTTGAAAAAAAAAATATCAACCAACAATACGTTTTTGAAAAAAAATATTACCAGCCATACAATTTTGAAGAAAAAATATTACCAGAAATAGATTTTTGACAAAACAAAAATATTATCAGAAAAAAAAAGTTGTCGACATTAAATGACCCATTGAGGTTGATATGCCGTAAAACAAAAACCAAGCCAAATGCAGTATTCTGGATAAATCGAAGGCTTTCAATCAAATTGAGTTGTACTGCTTTTTCTACTACTTTCTCGATAACACAAAATCGGTGTCTTTTTTTTTTTCTTTTGCAATCCTCTGTTTCTATTTGGCACATTTCGAATTCGTCTCCAATGGGAAGTTTCAGTAATTCTTTGCAGTTTGCACTTTCGATTCAGAAGAGTTTCCAGTTATATATCCGGACTACGAAGCGTTCTCTTTCTGTGAATAAAAAAAAAAGATGAATAATTTATGTTTAAGTGCGGTTCTCCTGCTTCTACAAGAGATAAAGCTTTTGTAATATGAAATATTGGTGTCTCCGAATGCTGAACGTGAAATTTATTTATCAGTCACTTATTTACTTATCACTTCAACTTATTTACTTACTTTTACTGCAGTCTTAGCGTGGCATCAGTTTCATCTAAATTAGATTTATGATGTTTATCTGATTTCATCAAAACAAACAAAGGTGCTTATTTCAAAGATATGCAAAGAGTTTCTGTTACTTAACACTAGGATTCTGTACTTGATGGTCTTAATCTGACTAGGAAGAAACGATCTCTGAATTTAATATAACGAATAAAGATCTTCAAAAATACGTAAAGTTAGATTGTTTTTTCTACTCTGCGCGTAGAAATGATTGCATGTTGTTTTTTGAAGTTATTTTTTAATTATTATTATTATTACTTTCATCTTTGTTCTTCTCGGGACAATCTTTCTTTCAATATGACTCTTAGCTTGCGTATGTCCCATAGAATTATATTATTATTAAGTCATTTCGCTCTCAGAAGAGCGTTAATCCGTCGAAATCGATCACGTCCCCGCCCCCCACCCACCATCGAATATGGTTCTGAGAACTCCTCGTTGCGTTTCTGCGGGTTGCTTTTCCATCGCTTTAATTCGTTCTCAGTGTCACCTCTCTAAGCGATTGGTTCATAGAACTCATTGGATAATTGAAGGCTTTGCGTTGAAGTCCGGTGCCTTGCACGTTTGTAGAAATCGTGTTAACAACCTTCTCGATTCACTAAAATGGATCGGGTCATCATCCTTCCCCAACCTTAAACCAGTCAAGTGGAAATGGTACTCATGTGATCTTGTTTAGCTTAGCAAACACTTTAGTCTATACAAGATTAAAATGAATAAGAATAATGATGTAACAGGAGAAAGAAAATATTTATTCTTCCATTTATATTTCGCTCATTTTGGGCAATATTGTATCCGTGATATAATAACACCGTAGTTCACGGACGGACCGGAATATCTGAAAGGGAAAATAATAATAAGCATGCTTTGTTTTCAGAGAGACTTTATTCTACGAAAACATACAAAAATGCTATATATATATATATATATATATATATATATATATACACACACACACACACACACACACACAAAAATATCCCACATGAAGAATAATATATCACATATATCTATACAGCAAAGCAGAGTTTAGGAAGAAACAAAAAGAAACGGTCTTATATATAATATGTAGATAATCCTGTGTCTGGAGAAGCCATTTTTAGGACTCCAGATTCAAACGGGCCAGATTCATCTATGTCACCGGCGAGGAATTGAGGAGTGTGAGCTGGAAGTTCTTTCTATATCTATGAAAGATATATTCCCAATAGGAAATGGCACCATAGACTTGTAAAGCTGCAGATTTTGCCGTGGGGTGGGGGTGAGCTAAAGAAAGCAACCTTACGGTTTGGCTGCTTTAAACGAACTGAATTTGACTGCTGCTATTGCAACAGTGTCAAGTGACGTCACTAAGCAGTCTGTCACGTGACTCATGTGACTTATCTTCACCAAAGAGAAATAATCGCCTATGTCCCTACAATTATAATACAACTAAAAATACGTGCAAGTTACGTTAATTTTTTCAGGCTAGCAGAATTTCTACCGAAAAGCAATGAATAAGTAACAAGAGCTATAATATTTAATAAGCTGATATTGCGTCAAAACGCTCTTCATCGCTCTGATGAGCATTTCGATGCGAAATTCTTGAGTCGCTCAATCAGATAAGTTACTTAAACTTTAGGGTGATTTATTGAATAAGGTTAAAATTGTTTTGTTTTTTTTAAGCATCTTTATCACAGTATTAGATTCCATTTCATTTATATTAAAGTGATAACCAAAAACTATCAGAAAAAGAATCGGTTAAGTATAACCGTAGATTGGTAATGAGAAGAATTGATAGGGTGCCAGGACAGACTGTTATTATTGTCGTGGGTTTGTTTCTTACTGGGTACTTGAGGTTTGTGTACTCGTGCAAAAGGAAGTTAAGTTTTGTCAATACAAATAATAGTCGATATGAAATCGTTCCCAACAAATTGGCTTTTTTTTCTCCCCGGAATCGATCCTTCAGTTCTACAAATCAACAATTCGCCCTAGCATGGAGTATTGCTGTCATATATGGAGCCCCTTCTGTTTGCCTCGGGGTTCTTGATAAGATCCAGAGGCGGATATGCAATATAATTGGCCCTGTTCTGGCATCTCGTCTACAGTCGATCTCCCACAGACGCGCCGTCGCCTCTCTCTGTCTTTTTTACAAATACTTTCATGGTAATTGCTCCGAGGAGCTGCATTCGCTGGTTCCCAGACTTTATGAATTCAAGCGCCCTACGAGGCTGGCATCCCACTCTCACCCTTTCACTGTTGAAACTCTTAAATGTAGCCGTCTCTTCTACTCCAATAGCTTCATATCTCGCACCTCTCGCCTGTGAAATTCCCTTCCCTATTCCTGTTTCCCTGGGAGCTATAATCTCCAACTATTCAAATGTAATGTCAATCGACATCTCCAATTGCCTTGATCTATCCACTATCCTTCTCCTCATCCTTTCCTCTATCACTCCTATCTGGTCTTGCTATAAATCTTCTGTAACCCCTTGCGTCCTAGTGGCTTCCCGCCTTGCTTGGGGTGAAACGCTTAAAAAAAATCAAATGTGAAGATAGAAAAAAAAGCATTGACTTTCACAGACAGGAAATGATTGCAACTGAAGCAAAAATATATCCAACGAGTGACTTCTTATGTCCTGACGCAGAATATATAGGCAGGACAACTTTTAAGGAGGAAAACTTCACATGTCCACTTAATTAATAATAAAAAAAAATCTGTGTGCTATTAAGTACTAGGATAATATGTCCTCTGTTTTGTGAAGATCGCACTCTATGTCTTATCTTAAAGTTCTTGAAACAATTTTCATGAAGTCTAGGCAGCCTTCCCGGTGTAAAAAGAAGGATTGGCTTAAGTGGTATGTGAGTTCATGAATAATATTGGTTCTCTGTAATTTGGATCTTGCAGGTGTGATGTTATCAAACTTATTGGGATGAATACCTGCTGCCTAAATATACCTTATTCAAATATAGAAAATAAAATTAATAATGAATACATAAAAATATGTACAATACAGTTGAAACGTTTGAAACGACCCCAGAATTAGCATGAGGTGGACTTGACAGAAGAGTGTAAATATAAAAAAAAATGAAAAAAAGATCTTAGAGTTATTGAAAAAAAAAGAATGGAATCAGTTATCAAACTTATACTTTGAGAAAACTTTGCAACGAATGCCAAAAATTTGTACTGCAGTAAATAAGCCTAAAGGAGGATATTTTGATGAGAGCAAAATTGAATCCTAAAATGCTTTTTATTTCTTTTTTGTCATAATTCAATTTCTAATAAAACATATCTCGCTTTTTTTAACCATGAATAATAATTTTCTCTTATGTCAAGGGCAAAACAATTACTAATTGGGAGTAATTTAAACAATTACCAGGGGTGTCCTCGAACTTTTGAACTGTAGTGTATTTGCCTAAGAAAAAAAGCATCCATTTTGAATATTATTTATTTGACGTCCATAATTAATGTTTTAAAGATACGTATATATAATAAATAAATATGTTATCTCTTAATGAATTCATTACATTTATCTTACACTAACGAGCAAATGGGTGCCTATGCACAAGTTCAAACCGAACTATAAATCATTTGAAATTTTATCTCTCTCTTTCTTTTCACATATATATATATATATATATATATATATATATATATATATATATATATATATATATATATATATAGGCCTATATATTGTTACAGAGGTGGAAATGTGTAACGTGGAAGACAGAATTGTGTTGTTGTTGTTACTGTTGTGGAGGGTAATTCCTTCTCCGTCTCTGTAAACGTAAATCCAAGCGTCAAACAAAAGAATACATTGAGTATTGGTAAATAAATATATAATTTATTTACATATATAAAAAAAAATGTAGTTTTATCTGTTGTTATTGCTAAGGCATCAGGGAGAGAGAATGGTGAAATTAGAAGTGAAATGGACATTGGTGGCGGTTGTTGTCGTCGGTGGCGTTTCTCTCTGTGCCGGTGTTGACATCAAACGTGGTCTGTTTCGAGTGTATTTGTATTTCAATATATATAGTCGTCAATCGGCTCGAAAATAAGGTTTAGGTTTTGTTTTTTTTTTTTTTTTTTTGTTTTTTTTAGCGGGAGTGGCTCTGACTGGTCATAATATATTGTTCATTTTATTTTGGTTAAAAAGGATGTATGCGGGGAGCCAATGCGCAGAAAAAATATTTACGCAGTCTGCTTTGGGTCGTCGAGCGATCAACATCCGATTTGTGTAGAAAAATGTAAGAAGCACAGCAATATACAATTGGGGGAAAACAAACTATTCGTACACATAAAAAATTTTAATTTATTGTATTTCCAATTAATGAATAAACATACTTTTCATATATTTAACTGAACACGGATGCATAATAACTAAACATGCATAGAAAACAGAAAAATTAATTTAATAGAAATAAATCCCATTTATCCATTTTATTCGTACAATAAAAAAAGCATACATAATCTTCATTTAATACTTTGTAGAATAGCCATTATTCACTTCTAATGTAACCAATTAATGACTTGCAAATTTTAGTTGGTATTTTATTCCATTCTTCTCCGCATATGGTCTTCAGATTCGGGATGTTTCTTGGAGCTCTCGATTGGATTTGAATTTCCAAATAACGTCACAGATTCACGATTGGGTTTAAATCAGGGGACTGGCTTTGCCATTTCAAAATATTTACATTATTTTCAGCAGGTCATTTCTTCATAGATTTTGCAGTGTGCTTAGGATCATTATCTTTTTGGAAGATCCAATCAGGACGTATTTGAAGATTTTCAACCGAAATCATTAAATTAACTTCCAAAATATTTTGATATGCTGCGACATTCATTTTACCCTCTATTTTTAATATGTTGCCAGTACCTTTTATAGAAAAACATCCTCAAACCATGATGTTGCCAGCACCAAATTTCACAGTTGGAACTGTGTTCTTTTGTTTGAAGGCATCGCCATTTTCCTCCATACATAAATACTACAATTATGTCTAAACAACTCAATTTTGGTTTCGTCTATCCATAATACTTTTTCCCAATACGATTTTTCCTTATCCTTACGTTCACGAACGAATTTCAACCTGGTATCTCTGTGTCTTTTCAATAGCAGTCCGAGGGGAGCATGACTTTAGATTGTTCCTATGAATTTCATTGCTTATTGTCCGTTTAATGTTTTCCTGATGAAAGCAAATAATCATGCAACTCTTGACCAGTAACCATTTTATTTTCTTTAATGTGACGCATTAATTTCCTCAAAGATCTTGAAGAAATCTTCCGTGGATCACCTTTTCTTCTTTGGTTTTCGACAGTTTTCAGTTTTTTTATACCTTGCAATGAATGAACTAATGGTAGTAAATGGAATATTCAGATTGTCTGAGATTTTCCTGTCACTTTTACCTATTTACCAGAGCTTAACAATCAGTTCTATTTGCAAATTTATCACTTCTTTACCTCTTTACATGATGATAAACTTCTTGCACAAATATCAGTTACAGAATATTCTGTTTGTATTTTTAGGCTAAGAATATTCCACTTGGATAATCTAGAGTATTAAAGCAATTTAAAGTTTTAAAATCTGAAATTTGCATTGTACGAATAATTTATATATATATATATATATACACACACACATACACCGACCTTTCTTTCAAACACGTTTCGTTGGATAACAGCCAAGTAAAATTTGATGATTTTTTTTAATTTAGTTTTTACATTTTTACCAACCAGGATATCTGTACTCTAACGTAAAAACCCATAAACCAGGTTTTCCTCTCCGATTTGTCATATCTCAAATACCTACACTAATATATCGACTATCAAAAATCCTAAATGACATAATCTATGCATATTCATCCAACAATTACAGCATCACATCCACAAACGAATTTCTCCACATCTTAAAAGTAACAAATCCCACAGGTAGGACGTTAAAATCTTTTTACCAACGTGCCAGTTGAAGAATCAATTAACATAATTAGTAACTACAAACTTTCGCCACTCCCTCCTCCCAAAATTCGACCAGTAACTCTTCGGAAACTAATCGCCTGCACTCCGAAAGCTCCATTCTACAATCATAATGGTAACACCAAATTACTGACGTCAATATGGGAAAGCCATTATGTCCTGTGTTCTTTAACCTTTTACATATCACAGATTGAAAACAAAGTGTTTAAAAAAACTGACAAAGTACAAATCTAAACAAAGTAACTTGACGACATTTTTGTTTCGAAAACAAAATCCTCACTAACATTTACATACGAACTCATGGTTAATAACAAAATCCCATTCCTTGACATTGATATAGAATTAAAATCCCAAATACAGAGTGGAATGGGTAAAATGTTGCCATTTTATATATTTAATTTCGCACATGCGTGTTGTTTTTGATTTTGTTGACTGCACAGTATCGGAGGGTCAGTTGGGTACCGTCTGTAAGAAAAAGAGCACCATAACGCAATTCACTCCGACAGAATTTTGAAAACGACATGCTGTATTGTTTGGCATTCGCACCGGAAGCTTCAATACGAACATTTCAAAATGTTTGGGCGCCAATGTGAAGACAGTACATAGGATCCGGAAAGAGCTGGATGAGTCGATTGGTGATTAGAAAGGTGTTTGGAGTGATTACAAGTAATGGCGACGTTATGCCTCAATTCGCGTTCCCACAGGGCGTCAGAGACCTACATCAAGTGCCTTGAGAAGGTATTGCTGCCCTGGGTCAAGAGGGCGGCTACTGAAAGACCCTATTTCTGGCAACAGTATTCTGCACCATGCCACACAAGTAGGGGTACCCAGTCATGGTTGTCAGACAATTTCTGCGACTACATCACCTAACATCCGAGACCTCTTGATTATTATGCATACGGTGCAGTCGAGCAAGAGACAAACAAAACTCCTCATAACACCAAAGATCAACTGAAGGCAAGGATTATGGCAGTATTCACCAACTTATACAAGGAGACCGTCCAGAATAGTTGCAGGAGATTCCGAAGTCAATTTTCTTAAATAAATTTACTCTTTAGTATCTCAAGATATTTTCTGTAATTTTGGTAAATATATTTGTTTAAAATAAAATGGCAATATTATTTTCATTTTTGCGTAATTTAGACGATAATTTATCTATCGCAGCCTGTATTTACCACCTACCCGTATAGGAATACCACCAGCACAAGCTCTAGTCTTCTAAACTATAATACTCAATGTCCTGAAAGATATAAAATAGCAGTGTTAAAAAAAAAACTTCTTAAATAGAACACACCTAAATTCTTCTCCCCAGAGAATATTTCTGCATGAATCAAAACACATAAAACAAACTTTACTTAAAAAATAATTTTCTCGACTGCATTATCGATAAACAAAATTATTCTTACAAAAAACACATGACACCAGCAATAAAAATACTATACAACAAAACCTCAACATATTTTATTGCAACCAGATTGACAATAAGTACAAGCAGGGCGAATTTACTATACGTCGAATCATTAAACGCCATATTTCTCGCGTAAATCCCGTAAAAAATATATTATAATATATTACAGAAAATGGAAAACTGTAAACTTCGTAGTCACTAATCAAAATGACCCCATCAAATCTAAACTAGCGATGACCAATATAGCATATCAATTTCACTGCTCAGTATAACGCTGTGTTTCATGTCATGAATCAATTACCTATATTGGTCATGCCGCCACATCCTTAATAGACGCCTCACGTGTAACTTCCTTAAAAAGGCCTTTAGCCACCAATACTTTGCAACAACCCATAAGGAGGATTCTGGTCGATAACACTAGAGACCTATATTGGCCTGTTACCGAAAACGTCTCGCTGTGAGAGAGGCTCTTTTCATAAAACATCTTGCACCCAGTAAAATATCACCTCATTCAGCAGCGGAAATGGCGTGTTGAAGGATTTTTCGTTTTTTTTTTTTAATATTATTATTTATTTAAACAGAAAGACGCCAACTGGAATTCCAACCATGCGAATCTCGGAATAAACGCAACAAACAGCACAAGAACTGCATCTTAAACCGACAAACATGAAAAGCTTTAACAACACTTAAAAACAAACTCCCTTGAAATTGACTAAAGAAATAACCAAAAGCGCTTTGGTCAATATGAAACGGAAAAATGTAAGAAAGTTGGAAAAATTAAATTAAAAAAATCAAATTTTCCTTGTGTCATATTCAACAAAACACACACACACACACACACACACACACACACATATATATATATATATATATATATATATATATATAAATATAATTTTTAAGGTGTGCTATATTTATGGGATAAAGTGCTCAATATCAGAGGTAGAGCGTATTTAAATATAAAAAGTGAACATTGAAGTCAACTCTCAGAGGCGACAGAAATTTTCATGCATCTGAGGGCGGCCTGACGATTGCGTCTAGCATGAAACAGCCTGTCGCCTTTGTCGCCTCTTCAATGTTCACTTATATCCGCCAACTACAGTAAATTCGAAACTTATTAACTTATTCCAATCCAGAATGTTACAAGTTTATTTCTATTCTTTTGTCCATAAATTGAACAATGCAATTGTTTCACCATTTTTTATAATAAAGAAGTTTAAGCATTCGCCATTATTGACTTTAACTGCACTTTTGTGGTTTTAAAATACGAAATTACCGCCTAATACGTTACATCACTTTTGACCAAAATGAAGCAACTGAATTGGGCATGCGCAAAAGAGTCCTTAATTGGATGGGCTTGTTCTTCTGGGAAGACGAGAATGTCAATGAAAGAAACGCATCTAGGCTTGCCTTTGAGCTTTTTTTTTTTTTTCGCAGAGATGACCACGGAAACTAATAATCTTTAAAACAGGAAGGAAGCAACCAGGAAGGAAAGTAGTTGAAAGAAAGGAAGGAAATGCATGAAAGGATTTGGGGAAACAAGATGGAAGAGCTACCTCATAGACTTTCTCGTTGCATGAGGACACTTCACACATTTGAAAATTACACATACGTAATGTATACTAAACTTGCGAAAAGGTATCATGTGTAAATGTGAATACACTTGTTACCAGAGATAGATTTACAGAAGGAAGGAATTCTATTACTGATCAATGAATTGATCCACACAACGAGAATGGTTAACAATGAGATGTCAAATCTATGAATGCCAGTCAGAAAACTCAACCATGACATATTTTTATCGTGTTAAATTTTACCAGAAATACTCGGTTCACGGTTTTCCTATTTTAAATTTCTGAAGAATCTTAATTATTAATGATTGAATAAGCTTATAGCGAGTTCTACGACAATAGGAACTCCCCTATCGCAACGTTAAATATTTGAGCTCAACAGCTTTAACAAAATATTGCAATAACAATCATAAATATGAATGTTATTTAAAGAAAGGGGTACAAATGAAAAGATTTGAAATTTGTAACTTTTTCCATTTCACTGAAACAGACGTTAAATCCTCCTATCTTTCCTGCTTTCTTTCTTTCTTTCATTTATCATTGACTCCACGTAATGTTTTTTCCGACATTTCCCACGATCAAAACGGAATAGTTCATTATTTATGAGGTATTGGCAAGACGTAACGTACGTGTTAACTAAGAAACTAAGGGAGGAACAAGCAGAATAATAATAATAATGATATTTTATAGATTTCTATACTAGTTTTTAGACAATATATGGCTTAAGAGCTATTCAAGGTAGAGGGTTACTGAACAACGTTGTTTTATAATTGTAAGATGAGAATATAAGAATGTAGATTATGAGGATATATAGGATAAATAAAGGTTGCCTCTAGATTTGAAGCGTTCAAGATCGTAGCGCTGAGAGACGCATCCTCTCTAGAGTCTTCTTTACAAAGTAACAGTTATTAGAAACTGTTCGATCGGAACTTGCAATTTTACCACTGGAATTCACAAGGAATGAGGATAATTCGACCTCGTTGTACGTGGCATGGTGGGTCTTAGCTGCGAAGGTATGCGATTCCAAAATTATTATCCATTTGTCTGCTCATTAATATAATCTGTGCGCAAAAAATAATTTAAGACCAAAATAACTAATGGAGTTTTATTTGTCAAGTTTAAAATAACAGAAAATTCTATTTCCACTACGTCATCAGAAAATTCCACTACATAGAGATGTGTGAATCGCATATTTCTATGTAGTAGACTACTCTGGAGACGTAGAAAAAAAACCTGGATACCCATTGCACTGTACATTATTTACATTATTCGGACTATTGTCCTCATCTTTGTCACCATATTTATCACAACGTTTCGGCCGTTGTACCTCCGGCCTTCTTCAGGTGGTTGGAATGTCGAACTGAACCCTTTATTTCGCTCACTTGGGGTAGACTGTTCTAGTTCCACGTGCCATGTTTGATGGATGTCAGTTATCAGTTATCTCCTGTTAATTTCCCTCTGAAAGTTCTCCGCTGCCTTAACCGGGTATTGAACTCACACTCTTTGGGTCCTGTCACTGGATCTCATCAACGTGCCATTGCACTGTATATGAGGATTCGTAAAAGGGTATTTTCCAAAAGTATTTGTTCGAAAGTGAACATATCCCCGACGTACCCCATTAATGAGAAGGATCTTCGACACATAAAGCGCCTTCACAAAATCCGTGATGTGCGGGTGGTGTAATGGTTAGCGGAATGAGAAATTGGAGCCCCGAGTTCGAATTCCTATCGGGTTCGTTACATTCACCTACGCTCAAATACCCTTGGGAAAGATAGGAATCCATCGCCTCCCCTAAGTATGGGTTAAATAATAGAACTTTTTCTGGAAAATTGTTATTCTCAAAAATTGTTATTCTCAAAAATTGTTAATGGGATATTCACTAAAAAAAATGTTCTTACAACCTAAAATACGTTTCAACTTTAAATAACTCACAAAAGATTGATATGCTGTAAAAATAAAAGAAAACAAACAATGCCATGAACAGCTGTTTAGTAGCACGGACTCTCGCATGATTGTTTCCTGAACACTACAATCTTAACCTCTTCAAATTTAAGTTCAATAATCATCTATCCTCCATATTCTCATAATTTTCAATTTCTGCTTCTGCCTCTTTTGTTTCTCATTCAGTAACTTCCTACCTTGAGTGGCTCCTGAGCCTGTGTTAGTTGAATATTAGTGTAAAAATAAAAATCCGCTCTCCCGAAAAATCGTAACTGCTGAATAATGATTTTGATAGCCTTGTGTCAAACTTAAAAAGTAATGAACCATTTATAATTAACTGCAGTTATTTGCAGTTTAAAATCGTGATGTATCCATTGTCTCAAAACCTGTGTTGTGTCCTTTCAGGGACACAACACAAAACTTTGTATCCTTTCTTTCCTTTTTGCCTTCAATATGTCTTGTGAATGTGAAAATTTCTAATCCTTTTTTCCTTATTATGTGCCCTAGAAATTTCTACTGTATCTTTCTAATTCTAACTAGAAGTTGTTTTTTTTCCCCCATTTTTCTTAAAACTTCCTCGTTACTCGAGGTTCATTGCTTGGTTCATGTTATTCTTATCTTCCTATTGTAGCTCCAAGTCTCTTCTTCATCTGTGAGAAAATTGTTCAGCATTCACTGCCGTACAGAAGGAGTAATATCACATAGTTGTTCAGCGCTCTTTTCTTTGTTTCTAACGAAATTTTCGTGTTTCTTAATACTTTGATTAAATTTTGAAAGACATCTTTCGCTATTCCAACACGACTTCGGATTTCGGTGCCACATCTTTTCATACTCTGTAAAATACTTCACAAATATTTAAATTTCCGTACTTGCTATTTGTAGTTCACGTCCGCAACTGTTCCTCTTACTGACAGCTCCATACATTCTATCTTCTTACAACTGATGCTTACTCCATTCTTCATGCTTTCCTTTACCTTTTTTTAATCATTTAACCCCAAGCCAGGCGAGGATGCCACTAGTGCGCATAAGTTTACAAGGAGTGAAAGAGAAGACTGAAAATAAGGAGGATTGCGGAAAGGACAAAAGATGAACGGGATTCAAGAAGACAAAAGATGGCGATTGATGTTGCATTCAAATTTTTGAAGAGTGTAGTTATCAAGGAAGCAACTAAACGGAAGGGAGTTCCACAGGCGGGAAGTGTGAGAAAAGAAAGTTTTGGAGTAGAAGTGGTGGTTGTATTTAGCTATTTCAACAGTAAACAGATGGGACCTAAATGCCAATCTAGTAGCGCGCTTAAATTCTTGTATTCGGGGCACCAGGACAAAAAGCTCGTCAGAGCAGTTTCCACAAAAAATATTTGTAGTAGAGACAAAGTGAAGCCACGTCACATCGGTGAAAGAGTGACTGAAGTCGAGATGCCAGGTCAAGATCGATTACGTTGCAGATCCTCTTTACTAACTTTTCTAGATGACCCGGTGGTGTTCTTTCTGTGTCTGTTATCAATACTGTGTCACCTGCAAACTTTTGTTAAGATTATGCCCGCTAATAATAATTGATTGAAAGACTGCTGGATCTCTTAAAATTTCCAAGACCAAAAGTTTTAATAAATCCGGTGCGAGAACGCGTACTTCTCTTTCTATATACTATACTTTTCTATGTACACAAACTCAATTCATTGACGATATCACTTTTCCAGCTAAAAGTCAAAGAGTATAACTGGTCGTTGTGTGAGTTATTTCGGAGTGTTCGATTTGAAGAATTATGTCGGAGTCGTTTTGGTTGACAAATAGCGAATTACAGGTGTTATGGCTAAAGTAATAGACCGAGAACAGTTCATTACAAACTTCTCTACCTATATAACGAATGGTAAATAAAGGAACTAAAAGACCAGGACTGCTACAATTGTGAAACCCTTGTGAAAATTAATTGAAACAAAACGAATAATTCCGTTATTATTTACATATTTTTCGTATTTTTCCAATGAAACAAGTGCTCATGTTAGTATTTCGTATGTAGAGATTTTCCAAGCGTAGCTTAGATGTGGCACAAGGCCGAAAGTAGTGGGCACCCAGTGAGGATCGAACTCACTACTCAGCCGTAATGGTTCTAGCGAGAGAAGCTTGCTAACCATTACACCACGTCGAGCTGCCCAAAGTTATTTTCTAAGCGTAGCTTAGATGTGGCACAAGGCCGAAAGTATGGGGCACCTAGTGAGGATCGAACTCACTTTTTAGTTGTAACTGATCTAGCGAGACAAGCTTGCTAACCATTACACCACGCCGAGGCGCCCTAGTACTTCGTATGTATATTCCACGAAGTCGTTCCTTGCTGATCGACCACAGATTCTCGATTGGATGTAAATCAGGAAGGTTTCCGCCCCACTCTATAGTACTTTGATTTGCTCACTGGGGAAGGCTTGCGAGTGCGTTCGTACAGCATTACAATTTTCGTACGCTTCCTTGGAGTAACGTCCATCGCAGACAATGGCCGTAGGACAACTAATCAACAGTCGAGACAATACTGTCTGGAAATGATAAAAATCTGATGCAATCATGGATGACGCAGTATTTTTCAAGTCCAAACAAATATCATCATACACCCCGAAAATAGATTCATATTACTGCACACGACGGCAAATGACCTAATCTGAGGAAAAATAGAAATCGATTACACCCTGTCACTCTAGTGGGTCTAAAACTGACTGTATGGTGAAAGAAAGTAAACTAAAGCGGTTGTTTCCATTAATCTGCACAAGGGTATAAATTAATATTTTTTTCAGTTTTCATACAACGTTCCAATGTTTACATCTTATATATATATATATATATATATATATATATATATATATATATATATATATGTTATCAGTTTAGCTAAAATTGTTTAAAAAAGAAATGCGAACATTTAAAAACCTTAAAAATTAGAGGGCTGAATAATTTAAATGACTTGTTCTGTACATTTATAATACATTGCTTGTTCATGAATAAACCTCACGAGTCACAACTATCGTCTGGACGTTTCAAAACGTTTTCTGTTCCCTGCTGATTGACTCAGTGACAACTACCGTTCCTGCCTCTGTTCAAATTAGCAGATTATTTCAGTTGCCAGCTTTGAACAACATTCATCGTTTTTGAACGTCAAAATAAAAATCAGTTAAATCTACTAGCTTTGTTCCGAAAGTATCTCGGTATTTTACACATCCTAAAAACGGATTTTTTTTTTTTTAAGCGTTTCACCCCAAGCAAGGCGGGAAGCCACTAGGATGCAAGGGGTTACAGGAAATAGCAAGATCAGCTAGGAGTGATAGAAGAAAGGATGAGGGTAGTGGATAGATCAAAGCAACTGGAGATGTCGATTGACATTACACTTGAATAGCTGGAGATTATAGCTCACAGGGAAACAGGAGAAGGGAAGGGAGTTCCACAGGCGAGAGGTGCGAGACATGAAGCTATTAGAGTAGAAGAGACGGCTACATTTAGGAGTTTCGACAGTGAGGGGGTGAGAGCGGGATGCCAGCCTCGTAGGGCGCTGGAACTCATGACGTCTGGGAACCAGCGAATGCAGCTCCTCGGAGCATTTTTTTTTTTTTTTTGATTTGATTTCATTAACGGTATGTCACTTAATGTCGAAATTCAGTTTTCTTGGGAGCTTTGAAATAATAAAAATATGGAATATGTTATTCTGCTTCCACAATTGAATACATGGTAGATTATACTCAGCTTTTTTTACATATACATGTTTGTGTGAACATTATTACTTTTACGATTAATTTTAGGATATTATATGGATTAATGTCATAAAAGTGTTCTCTCATGTTGATAGATGTATTGTTGGTCATTTTTTATGTAAAAATGTATTGCTGACATTTTTACTATAAAAAATGTATTTTATATTTTCATAGGGTTTTGTTTTTGTTTGCGGGGTGGGGTTACTATGTGCCCCTAGCTGGGACACTAACAGTTGCTACCAACCCGGGCCAGGATGAACCTGGGAACAACAGCAATTAAGAAATGGTTCCAAGCCCCTCAAATCCTCCAATTTCCCAATCGGAGACCAGGCTGAATGAATGAATGAATGTTATCGTACTTCGCGTGTGTGAATAGGCACTCGTCCATTCGGTTATTCAGTCGGAAATGAAACGACATTGAATAATCTGCCCGAAGAAGTTTTTCACATCTTTCAAATAGCATCAACCAAGTCTGCTAGCTTCCTTTTACAATCCAGGTTTAGTTCTTTTAGGCTTTCTCAAAGTTAAAATCATCCTTGAAACACCGGAGGCAAGTAAAGCAGCTGATGGTGATCCCGAAAAAGAACGTTACAGATTGAAAAGTGGAAGAACACTACCAGGTTCTAAGGGGTACTGAAAAGTTTTTGGTCCGACCCAATTCTCAGTATCAGAATTCTAAGTTTTTTTAATGTCATTTCCCTTCAAGTCGTAGGCGATCATGTCTCTTCACGGGCTCCATTTTCTTTATATTTGAATTGCCATGACATATTGGGCAAGATAGGACAGTGATTTCCTGTTGCTTTCTCTACTGGTTACAATTCAGAGTAGTCTTTTCCTAGACTATCAGAGCTGAAGAGTCCAGTCTACTCTACCATTTAACCTATGGCAGAATTCATTTTATCATAATCTCGTTCTTTGACAATAATGTATGTATCCTTATTGTTTCCATTTTCCATAAAACTGATATATTCCTCGTTACTTGCGTATACCGTCCATGATATTCTCAGCATCCTTCTGTAGAACAAAATCTATGTCGTCTTGCCTTCTTTTCGTCTGTGACATTTTTATCCAGCATTCACTGACATATAGGTGGATTGATATTACATAGCAGTACAGTGCCCTTTTGTTTCTAACGAAATTTTCTTGTCTCTTAATACTTTTCTTAGCTTTTGGAAGGGATCTTTCGCTATTCAAATACGCCTTCGGATTTTGCTGTTATGTTTTGCGTCATCTGTTAAAACCCTTCCCAGATATCTCCAATTTGTAGCTCACATTTTGGGCCGTTTTCCGTTTTGCTGAAAACTATACATTCTGTCTTCTTACAATTTGTGATTAGTCCTTTCTTCGTGCTTTCCTCTACTAACTTGTCTAGTTCCTGCAATTTTCTTCCAGTGACTGCTATCAACACCGCGTCATCAGTATATCTTACGTTGTTAAAATTATGCACACGAATAATAAATCCTAATAGGACTTCTAGTTTACTTAGGACCGCCTCGCTATAAAGTTTGACTAAATCAAATGAGATGTATCCTTGTCTTACTCCTCTTTCTATTTTTGTGTACCCACTAAATTCATTGGTGAGTTGATTGCGTATTATACAATGGAATCTCTGCAGTTCAGCTAATAACTACATGTCACTCTACGAACATAGTGATCAATTCTTATATGTCTCTGTGTATATCTAAATGATTGTATGCCGTATATCGATATATGTGTGTCTGTTGAAATATGATGTTATGATCACAAGTACATGTAAATGTAAATAGAATATAGTGCCCTCTCCTTGATGCCAAGTGAGTCGTAAGGCTTCTGGTAAGGTTGCTGTAACCGAATTGTTCCACGGCGTGGGGTGATTTGCTCCACCCCCAACTTCTGTAATCTTAGGAAGGGTTGATTTTCTGTCCGCTTTTTCCTTCCCATCGACGAGCATGTCATTCGACGCTAAAGAGTCCATCTCTACCCGGGTTTAATAATTTTCCTTCTCCTCGAAGGTTGAAAATCTGCTCGGCTACTTAATCCATAGTTGCAGGGAGATGCATTCTTTCATTTTCCAAGAGTATTGAAAATGAATGAAACGAAAATGAATGTACAAACTCGACTTAAATTCGAACTCTGATCGTCTATTTTGCCTACCTGGACGCTAAACATTTCCCCACCTGCACAACCTAGAAACGGAATAGATGGAATTTGAAATCGGTGAGCAGATTTCTTTTTCCACTCCAATAACTGTTCCGCTGATCACACCCCTTGATAGGTCACTGAAAACTTGATATCGGACTGGGAAATTTTCAGCGAGCGTACTTTAAAGCGAAATAAGGCAACATTGTTCTAGGTTGGCTTATTTTACATGATTTGCTGGATACTTTCTAGAAGGACCTCCTAATGAACTTTGTTATTTCATCATCAATTTTTAAAATACTTTGTTACAGTTTGGCTATTTTGTGACTACAAACTCTAAGGACATTCATGCATACAACAGATTAAAGAAAATACACCTAACGCAACGTAAAACTTTCTTTAAAAATCGGAAACCTTTTCTATTTCAAAGAAACTTTATTTTATTTAGCGTTTATCGCCTTCTTGCACTTTATAACAAAGCTAATTTTTTAACCTTATCGTAAGCAGGTTGTTTTGGAGTTGTGAAAACGCCAAATTTAAAATACCATAAAGCTGAAAATATTGGTTTAAAAGTTTTGAAAAATTGCAGGAGTATTCTTTTGCCTTTTATCATTTATTTACTTATTTATTTTTTAATCGGTATCACTCCAAGCAAGGCAGTACAGCCACCATGATACCAGGGATTACAGGGTGCAAACAAATTAGGAACACACACATTAATAATGAGCAGGAAGGGGAAAGAGCAATCAGGAGGAGAGTAGATAGCGATTGACATTGCATTTAAATTCTTTCAGGTTAAAGTTGTTTGGAAAGCATGGAGCCGGAAGGGAGTTCCACAAGTGAGAAGTGTGAGAAAAGAAACTGTTAGCAAAGAACTTACGGCTAGATCTAGTTAGCTCAATTGTAAACTGATGAGATTTCGATGCCAGTCTAGTATTGCGCTTAAATTCATACAGTCTAGGCACGATAACGAAGAGCTCATCCGAACAATTATCATGAAAGTATTTATTTTTAAAAAAAAGACATGGGGGGCAACCTTACGGCGGTGGGTAAGTGTCTGAAGCCGAGCTGCCAGATGAGGACCAATAAAATTTTAAATTTTTACTGAGTCTGGAGCTAGGGACGTCATCAAACATGAGTGTCTGATATATAAATAAGCCTGTTGGGGATGTGCAGAATTAATTAATTATAATTGAGCGAATCAGAAGGAATTTGTGTAGGTTGCGTGACTTTCTGCATCCACAAACAAATAAATAAACGAATTTTAAATACGATCAAAAACAAGACATATTCAATTTAGAAACCAACAAAACATTTATATACAATTAAAAGTAATATATATACAGGATATTTTGGTATATGTTACTATGGCAAAGGGTGTGTGATATTTGAGGTTTCGGTATGTCTCTTTTTGTATTTGTATGTTCAGTTACAGTCTTTCTGGAATTGTGTTAATTAGCATTAAAAAGGTCGATGTTAAGTGTTTTTAGGAATGAGTTCTAATAGAGTGGTCTACCTTTGACTGTAATATTTCTGAATCGTTCGAATGTTGATTTTTACTTAATAATGTAGTGAATATAGTTCACTTTGGATAAGCAAAGTTGCTTTAGGTTTGCGATTCGATGTCCACAGAGTTGGTCGAGTTTAAATTGCAAGTGAGTCAGCGTTGATGTACTTTTGCGCTGTAAAGTCGTGATTTCGAGTGACGTGGAGTATGTTGGCAATTTCTCTGTGGATGTTTGTCTCTGACCCTTTTGGTCAGTCGGTATTTTCTTTTATATGTTTTTGAAAGTCCAAAATCGGCTCAAAGAAGTTTTGGCGCAATTTTGTTTTGCACGTGAAACTTTCAGATTATTGTGTCGTTAACCAATGAGATTTGTTGATTCGCCTAGTACGATTTTTTATTGGTCGAAGTTTTCCGTACGTATGCGTAAGGTATAGACTGTTCTGTTACTAGGGGTGATAGGTAGAAAAGGACGAGTCTACAAGCCAAATGCTTCAACGTAATATTTACAACGCAAATAATTCCTGATGTGGGGGGGGGTGCTTTGAAATATTTATAAATTACTAATATTTTTAAATTATAAGTAATTTTCTAAAATTAGAAAAATTCCTCACGTCAGTAAAACGTAACTCTATTTACATTATTCGGACTATTGTCCTCATCTTTGTCGCCATATTTATTACAACGTTTCGGTCGTTGTACGCTCCAGCCTTCTTCAGGTGGTTGGAAGAAAGCCAGAGCGTACAACGGCTGAAACGTTGTAATAAATATGGCGACAAAGATGAGGACAATAGTCCGAATAATATAACTAGCGTACATAGTACCTCATCTCAGAAATATAGACAGAAAACGTAACTCAAAAAATTATCGAGAGCCTATTTTAGTAACATATCTACAGATTCAAATCAATATCTCAAACCAGGGAAAATAACTTGTTTTTTGCATTTGGGCTTTGATCATATAAGTGTTAATCATGTTGCAAAATCTACATTGTGCATTTAAGAAAAAAGGAAAGATATCTTACAATTTAAAGGTTAAATATTCGAAGGAAAATGAGAAGAGCTCCTCGTTGGGCGTATTTCTACTTCAGTTGCAATCATTTCCTGTTTACTGCAATCAAACAATACTTTTTTTTTCTTGTTTATTTTTATCTGCATATTTAGCTAAGCCAATTTATTGGAAACGATCTATTGTTTATATTGACAAAATTTAACTTAATTTAGCAAAATTACACACAAACAACAAAGTACCAATTAAGTATCGAAATTACTAGAGTAATAATGTTCTTTTCAAGGTGTCTCCTCCTAATTTTCGAAACTCTTCCTATGGGACGCTCTCCAACACGATAAATACTCAGCGATGTCTTTTCTCGCCCTCTTTTTCTCTTCTTATTTTTCCGCTTATATGTCAATATCTAAATCTCTTGCGGAAGATCGCGTTCTCTTTTTGGGAAACGCATGAAAAATACATACACACACATGTACGTACAAACTTTCACTCACTTCACATACATTGGACCAAAAGGTTTCCACATTCATTTGTTACACACATTGTCTTTGTCACTTGTAACTCTTTTCTTGTTAATCCATTATTATTTGTTTGTGCACACGCACACACACTTCGGCGTGGTGTAATGGTTAGCAAGCTTGTCTCGCTAAAACAGTTACAATTGGAGAGTGAGTTCGATCCTAACTGGGTGCCCCATACTTTCGGCCTTGTACCACATCTAGGCTACTTTTAGAAAAACACTGGCCCGAAACAAGGTCACCTTTATTAACTTTTCTTATTGCCAGAACACGTTCATACCTTTCTTAAAGAATTCCTTTTCTGATATCTAATTCATATGAATTAAATTAAATCAATTTTGTGATAAAGACGTTCTTTTTAATAATTTTAATCTTATTCAATTAATCAACCTAGATTTTAAGTAATTTATCTTAATAACCGATTAAAGGATTTCGTGTCTATATGCTCATCAGGGTCAGATGTTCGATTAAGATGATTTATCGTACATCTGACCCTGATGCGAAACTCTGGAGTCGGTCAATCTTCTAAGTCAATTAAACTTTTGTAGAATCATTGAATATTAAATATCTTGTTATCTACTGAGCGCTTTTTAGCAGAACTTCTTCAAGCATGAAAAAAGATTCACGCAATTTTCACGTATTTCTTTTAGTTATATCATTTATACTCATTCATTTTAATCTTATTTTGACTAAAACGTTTTCGGAACTGGATCATATAAGTATCTTCTTGGACAGGGTTAATCTGGTCTCTAATATCGGTCAGATTCGGTTGGCCTTGTTGCAAAATATATGTCTGTGTGTTTAAAAAGAAGAAAGATCTCTTATAGTCCAAAGACAAGTATCATTGATGTCTTACAATTTAAAGGTTAAATATTCGAAAGAAGACAAGAAGCTACACGTTGGGTAGATTTCTGCTTCAGTTGCAATCATTTCCTGTCTGCTGCAATCAAACAATACTTTTTTCTTATTTATTTCTTCTATCTGCACATCTGGTTACTTTTTCTGACAAAAGCCAATTTGTTGTGAACGACCTCTTATCGAATCTTTTTCTCATTGCCTAAACAAGAGTTTGTTTTGCATCAAGTCATGCAATAACTTTTGATCTAAACACACATTTCCTTTTTTTATTTTTTTTTTATTTTTTCGCAAACTTCCTTTGTGTTGGATTGTCATGACAAATGGGGAAATATTGTTTTTACATTTTTTTTTTAAGAAGTGAAACAGGCTGTAAAAATAGGGTTTGTTGATTTGCCTTTTGTTACCTTAAAAAACATTGGTTCTTCCTTGATAAGCTAAGTGTGAAACTAAATTGAAACCCGTTGATATCAAAGAAACCAAATTAGAATAGCAGGTGTTTAAAAGAAAAAAAAAAGCTGTTTGTATCTCTAATAAATGTTTATAAGAACGGATACTTAAACTAGTTTAGTTTTCATAACGTCCAATGACTTTGTTTAGATTTCTAATTTTATCAACAGAGATGCGTTTAACTTTCATTTTAATGTCTCTAGATTTTTTTTTAAATAAGCAGCCTATCCTCAAACCGAACTACTGTGTAAGAGTAACGTGTATACGTTGTCTTTATCTCAAGCTAATGGTAATATTAGCCGTTACCCTACAAGGAAAAATTCAGCATTCATTGACCGAGTAGCCAGTACTACTATCGGTTGAAATTCATTAAATCTTAAAACAAATTTTTCAGAAAAATACGATTCTCAAGTCGAGACCTCTCCACTCTTAATGTGGGTTTTCTTCCTAAGCTTTTATTTGAAGTCGTTTAGCATGTCAACATCTTGATTATGTCATTATTTTCACTTCGAGTTACATGTGATATCTATTTTAACTATTGACGTTGTTGAATGTCCTCAAGTGACGTGGTTTCTGTTATCCGGTACAGTTCAGTATTTGTGATTCTGTAGCGCCAGACCACAAGATTCGAAGATGGATGGTTTTAACCAACATCCACAGACTTCACTTGCTCAACGCCATTTTTAACCAAATGAATTTCTCGGTCTGATGAGGCTATTTAAGAAAATGATTCGAGTTTTCAGGTTAATGTTTTGGTTTTGCAGAAATTGGCTATGTTGGGTGAAACTATCACTAGCGTAGTCTTGTATGTTCAATTTCCTTTTCTCCTATATTAAAATTGTTATAGCTGATGTATAAACTAAAGTCATTGCTTTCATTTCAATTACAGATCATAGTTTCCTCAAGTCCAGTAGCTTTTATTGTTCTTTCCAATACTGAAGGGGGTTTCCTTCCGAACCTTAATATGGTGTAGAATGTTAACATATTCATTCTGTCATTATTTTCTCTACGCGTTACATATACTATCAATTTTAGTTGTTGCTGCTGTTGGTAGTCTTTAAGTGATATGGTTTCTGTTATTTTGTTCAGTTCTTTGTGATTCTGTAGCGCCAGTCCACAGCGTTCAAAGAATGGTAATCTTTGCCAAGACCTTCGGGCTTCACTCGTTCAAAGCCTTTTTCCTCATTGATCTTAGGAAGTGGTTGTATACTACTGACAGTTTAGATATTTTCTGAATGGGTTTGGCGCCATGCGTGACATCCATATGAAGTTTCGATCTGACGAGTCTATGTAAGAACATGACTCAAGTTTTCAGGTTGATATTTTGGTTCTGTAGCAAGTTGCAGTATTGGGCGAAACTCTCTCTGTCACAGCCTATTCTATATTCAATTTATTTTTCTCCTACAATTAATTTTATTCTTACTGATTCATACGCCCAGGTATTTGTAGTGTCTGTTATTTACTAATTCCATATCCTGTATTTTTATGATGGATTCAGTGTAGGTGCCATCACTGCTTTTATTTCAATTCTAGATCATAGTTTCTGTTTCGGAAAGGCTTATTTTGTGTCCTTCTTTTAATACTTGGTAGAGGATGTTGATTTATATATATATATATATTTTGTTCAAGATGATTCTTATCCCAATTATGAATACCTATGTCATCAACATAGCCCCCACCCCTCATCAGTACACTGGCCTCGGGAGGGGAAGCACTTTCAGCCAACACTGCAAGCTGCTACAAAACATTATGTTAAAAACTCGAGCAGTATTATCAAATAGGTTCATCAGATCAGAACTTTCATACGGATATCATGTATGGCACTAAGCTCGTTCATAAATATCTAAACTGTCAGCTGTATGCAACCGCTTTCTCAGATCACCGGTTAAAATGGCTTCGAGAGGGTGAAGCATGTAGGTCTTAGGGAGGATCATCCTTCTTCGAACCTTGTGGACTGGCGCTACACAATCACAAAGAACTGTACCAGGCCACATCACTTTACGACTTCTGACAACAGCAACAATTAAAATAGATATTACATGTAACTCGAAGAGAAAATAATGACATGTTGACGTTCCACACTGTTTCAAACAAAAAGTTAGAAAGGAAACCCCGCCAAAACTGGAAAGAGTGATAACATTTCGTGGACTTGAGAAACGTGTTTTCCTGAAAAAATGGTTTCAAGAGAAAGATTTTATAAATTTCAAACAAATGTTCCACTTGAGGCTCACTCAATTAAACTTTATCGATCAATGTAACATTTATATTGTGCAATTCTCAATTAATGGGTAAATTTTGGATTATGTGCATTAACAAGGAAGACGATTATACTGGAAAGTATAATGATAATATTTTTTCCATCCAACAATATTTGTTACTGTAAACGCTATTTTAGTGCACCTGTTAAACAAAGATGGTCTTTACGATTGAATTTAACAAAACCTGTTTCAATGTGTGTGTGTGTGTGTGTGTGTGTGTGTGTGTGTGTGTGTGTGTGTGTGTGTGTGTAAGAATGTTCTATGAGTAGTTGTGGTATATGATTTACGCCAAGAAATATTGGACTTAAAATCAGTGTCCATCAGGAAACTTTGATCTTAGAAGAGTTGATCTGTGGTGACCACACTCTGTGCTCTAAGAGATAACATAGCAAGTTTTGTACTCTGCATCACTTCAGAACGTCAAAAGAATTTGGTACATCGAGGCTTGACCTAGAAAGTACGATCAAAGCCACCAAATGTAGAACTGGGTCTCAAACGATGCCATGGAGCGAACCAACATAAACAGAAGGTTTATACACGGATACTTATAATATTTAGGATATACACGCACAAGACAATTGGATAACAGGAAATGATACAAATGCCCGACCAGCGAGTGGAGAAGGTAGAATCTCTCACATTCTCAAAAGAAGATCGAATGCTTCAAGAAAAACCTGAAACAACATACCACTCGATTCGACCAGAAGTGAACAAACTGTTTTATATATGAAAAATTTTGTCTCATATCTTTATCAAACTTCTTAATGCATTTCCTGTTGTATTATAACCATATTAGTTTGTTTTTGTTGTTTTTTTTTTGTTTTTTTTAGCATTTATATTAAGAATTTAGTAAAAAATGTTTCTTTCATTAATAAATTTTTTGACTTATTCATTCTTTTTTATTTTTGCAGGTAAGAAACGCTTGCTATGTTTTCCTTTTCCGAATTGACAGAAATCTTTCAAACAGAAACTGGAGGTACTGTAACTGCTGATATATTTTGTGTCTTGTTTTTTTTTTTCTTTTTTTAGTGGAGAGTTTTTTGTGTTTTTTTTTTCTTAGTTTTGAAAATTATCAAAATAGACCAAGCAAATGAATGCTATTTCACGACTAGACCAGCATATATTATTGAATATCTGTATTGAAAAGAAGCCTCTGCTGAATATCAACTTTAACATCTTGAGCGTTCATGAAATATTAATGAAACATTTTAAAATGTCTTTGTTTCATTGTTTTAAGAGAATGTATGCATTCTTTAGCACTGAATCGTAAATATTATATTGCATGCTCGATTCTATGACTACAGCAATTAAAAGAATAAATTAATATGAATGAATTAAATGACATCAAATCCTTGCGCCTTCTCGGGCTCAAGTTTTACACTAAAATGAAGAAAGTTGCTTCATTTTGTTGTGCGAGACAATTTTTTACGCCAGAATCCATTTTACACGTTTATAAATCTACCATTCGTCCGTGCATTAAATATTGCTGTCATATCTTGTCTCTACTACATATCTCGAGACTTTCGACAAAATCCAAAAAAAGGTCTGTGATGTTATCGGTCCTGACCTGACATCTCGACTTCAGTCATTTTTCCAAACAGCTCTCAATCTTCAAGACCTACAGACAAAATCACAAATCAGTATTTTTTTTTTTTTTTTTAGGTCTTGAAGATTGAGAGCTGCTTTTTTAGAGCTCACATGAAGTAAAAGTTATTACCTGTTGGATTTTAAGTGTTTGATATTCTTTAATTAATAATATATATATATATAAAATCGACTCTCCCGTCGAGATTCGACGTATGAAGGACAAGCAGATCAGTTTCCAGGAAACCGACAGCCCGACACCGGCACATGAGATTTGATTATAGTGGTGAAGGCTTCGTGCAGGACCATCCACACTTTTTGAAGGGACGAATACAGAGACCTGGTGCACCGAATGCCACAAGGTTCCCAAACGACCCTCCGCAGGTTTTGAATTCAGAGTTGTCCTTCTCCTAGACCAGTTGCCATCCAAGGCTATAGAACCCAGAATCTGGGGATATATATATATATATATATATATATATACGAAAGAAATAAGAATAAGCAACTCCCAAGAGAGTTTGCTTAAGATTGCACACGGGAAAAAAAAGTGTGCTCATTGCCATAATGAATGGCATAGCTTTAATATCCATAAGTCAAATTTCAAGTGAAAAAGCGTATGAAACCGACAGTCGTTGTCGGTTACTGCCCATTTGAAATTTGGTTTTATATATAAACATTCCGAAAGATATTCGTGATGTCATATAACAACGCCTTCACTGTTGAAAAGAAAGCTAAACGCAAATGTTCTATTAAGGGCGGAGCAACGAAAATATACGCACGCCTAATCCCCTATTTCCCTTCCAGATATCGACTCAAACAGGCACCAATCTATTCAAAATATACCACGTCGTTATTAGCATTAAATAATCATATATAACGAATAGTCGTGAATGACACACTTCGCTATCGCTGTCACCCACGTATTTATAGAGTCTTTTACCCTCAAGTAAATAAATGGAAAAGAAAGACCTGCTGTAAATGGGGCAATTAAGTGTTTATATTCCATTTTTTTTAACAGCTGTTCCCTCGATTCTTTTGTGGCTGAGAAAAATATTTGATGTATATTTTCTTCTGCCATTGTTGACCACTTCAAAAATCGTCAGCGAGATTTGGAGATGTTTTCATCCCGTACCAGTTGAATTCGTTTATGCCGGGTGACGTAATGATTACTCGTATGGGAAACGGCGAACCGAGTTCGATTTTCAGCTCAGGCTTTTTATATTCACTATGCTCTCAGCAAAGGCATGGATCTACTCGCCTTACACTGATGAAAAACAGAATCAGTTTCAATTAAAGGCTGAAGTTATGTTCTTTTTCCACTAATGCCCTTGAGAAAGGCATGAATTCACTTCTCCCTGCACTGATGAAAAACGATATCGATTTTAATTCTGCCTGTTCATTTTTCACTAATATTCATCGGAAAGGCAAGAATATACTCCTCCCTACACTGATGAAAACAGAATCAGTTTGAATTCTGAATGAGCGTCGTACCTTCACTTCTCAATAATATCATTCGGATAGGTATGAATCCACTAATCCCTGCACTGATGAAAAACAGTTTAATTTCCGGCTGTTTTTGAAAATTTTCCACTAATGCCCATGAAAAAGGCATGAATCCGCTTCTCCCCTGTACTGATGAAAAATAGGATCTATTTGAAATAGATGAAATAATGAATTTAAAATAATGATTAGAAGCAATAAGCAGACTAAATGTCATAAATTAAATAATCTAAAGCATTATCCCTTACAAAAGTTATCTAATCACCCAATGACCTTTATAAAGAACAATTGAAAATATTAGGGATTATAGTGTTGATCTCTATGTTCACTATATATATATATATATATATATATATAGTGTATCAATACTAATAAAATATGTTACTTCGCTGATTGATGTTATATTCAGCAACTCAACTTTACAGTTTCGTAGACGAATCTTTTTGTAATCATTCAATCCACATCAGGAGGTTTCAGAAATTAATTGCCATTTTTCTCATTTTCCTTACCTTTATACTAAGTTTGATATAATTTATGCGCTATTATTTGGTGTTAGATTGAGTTTTGTCTCTTTTGTGTGTGTGTGTGTGTGTACGCGCACGCGCATCAAATGTCGTGGTTATTCCTCCTCTTGTTCATAAACAAACATATATTTCTATAAAAACACACACACACACACACACACACACATATATATATATTTATTAAAGACATTTTTATGTTTAACGTTCTTTTTTATAGATACAAGTATTTAAGTAAATGCTCTGTTAACATTTACCGGCCTGAATGTCCGAGAAATTTTCATCCTTTGACAGGATTCGAACCTGCATCCTATACGGAACCGTCATTTACGCTGACGTCGTGCCTTACCGCCTCGGCCACAAAGGAGCGTTCGGTAGGCAAGGTCGAATTTACTGCTTATAAACTTCAATCTTCTATGAATCTCGTACATTCATAACTGCTCTGGCGTATCAAATGTAAATAAATGACGTCATATATTAAGAAATGGACAAAGTCCGACAATTTATTTATTAAAGACATTTTTAATAAAAAGAACGTTAAACATAAAAATGTCTTTAATAAATAAATTGTCGGACTTTGTCCATTTCTTAATATATATATATATATATGTATATAAACGTTCTATATTTAGGCAGCGAGAGAGATATACTGGAATGTGTGGGGATAAATAGGTTGTTTTTCTTATACACGTCGACGTGGCGGGGGGTCAACTCATATCATAGCAGCAGAAACTAACCTTGTATTCACGGAGATAAAAGCATACTTAACAGGAAATAAAACGTACACAAATAACAGGAAAAGCATGGTAAATTGCATGTTAATTTTATGCAATTTTTTCATATTCCTATGTGTCTATTTTTTATATTACAATTGTTTTATGGTATATGAGATAAAAGGGAGCATTTAATCCGTAGTATTTCATGCCATATTAGAGAGAGAAGTTACATATGTGTTGCCCGTGCTAAGGTTCGTGGCGAAGAGGTTAAATTTCGCGTTTTTCTGGCAGGAACCGTTTTTGTTGCATACTGGGGCTATTTTTATTATTTATTTTATACAACGTTTTTATGTAATTTGTTTTATTTTATTTATAATTTTCATTATTATTATTACTTTTTTTTATTTATTTATAATAATAATAATTTTTCTACAAGTGTTTATGTTGTTATCAATATAAACACCTCACTTGCTATCCCTCGACTTCTTCCCTTGAAAATGATCAGTTAAAAGTATTTGCATCATCACACACACATTTTGGTGTGTTCCATTACAATTTTCCAGGCGAAACCAAGCATCTTATTTGACACGAAGAGGGCCTCACCAAAAAAAAACATAATAGATATTGCTCTCTTATATATTATAAGCTGTTTACTTATATCTACTCTGAGTTTTGTAAATTCTGAAATCTACTCATCAGGTGACAAAAATATTTTTTATTTATTTTCACATGTAATTTCTTAAATGACATTAATTCATAATACAAAGTTATTTGCATTTGTTTTTCTTAAAAGACAGGTTTGTGACCTTTGAATTTATTTGCAAGTTAGATATTAAGTCAGATGTGCAGTAAATCTCTTTTTCATACGAATAAATAAATTACAAAATTAAATTGTTTTTGACAATGATGTGTAGAAGTTTTCGAAAATTTATTGTTAATCTAGTGAAGGGATTTCGGTATTTACAGCTTCTTCTATGCAACGGCATAGTGGCCAAGGTGTCAGCTTGCCACGATGGCAAGTGGGGCCCTGATGGACTGACCCCGCTATATCTAATAAAAATGCAAAAAAGTAACGAACACTGTTTTAGTAATAAAAGGAATAAAAACTTTATAAAGTCATTTGCACATTATCAGTTACTCAAGTCCAACGCGAGTGGACATTTTCAAATCTAAAGATCATAAAAAGAAAGTTTATGAAATTCGCTGTTTGAGGAGAATTTGGAATCATATATGTAGCTATTGAAAAAGGAATTGATAGATGAATTAGATGCAGAAGCAATTATTGGCAGAATCAAACAATCATCCAGTGAACGCAAACGATTCTGGGTTTTATAGCCTTGGATGGTCAATGGTCTACCACAGAAAGAAATGGCAACCTACTGCGGGAAAAATCTGCCTGGTTAGTCATGTATCGAAAGATACTTGTTCGCCCAAGCATGTATCACTCATGACACATAACTGACTGAAACTATTTAAAATATCAACCAATTACTTGAATAAAAAAGTCAATTATAACATTTTGTATTTACATTTGGTATCATTTACCAGTAATATGTACTGTACACACTTCTCCCCAGTCTTTTAAACAAATGTAGAAGTTTATGCCTTGTTTCCTACTTAGGATTGGGCTTCCGGTTTCTTCTAAAGTTTACTTTAAATCTATCCTTCTAATGTTTCTGCCTAAGCGCCTAAGCTGTATTTACTATTTATTTATTTTCTATTTATTACTTATTTATTTACTATTTATATATCATATAGTAGATAGGTCTGCCTATTTTCTGCTTCACACTCCTCCCCGGTCTTTTGAACTGGTGTAGAGGTTTATCACATGTTTACTGTTTAGGATTGGGTTTCTGGTGCTTTCTAAAAAGAAATCTCAATCTCTTTCATTCCCAGAAACCCCTTGCATCTTAGTGACATTTGCATCTTAGGTGACATGTTTTTTTTGTTTTTGTTTTTTTTTTTTCAAAAAAAATGTTTTGACCTCTCAAAAATTTTAATTTAAGGATTTTCGTTTCTTTTGTAATTTATTATCGTGAAAATGATATTTATTTAAAATCCCTTTGATCACCAATATCAGAATAATTAGTTTATATCAATGGATAAAAATAAAAATAAACTGACCCCATTACAAATTATTATATAATTTTTAATCTGGATTTTAAAATATATGTGCTTTTTAACTTTTTTTACATCTGTATTAAGTCATCCAATTTATTTTGATTTTTATAAAAAAAATGTTTGGAATTTATATTCGAAACATAATGTGCTGTTTTTGCTATTGCTATGATTTCCACTAGTAGACACGTTCTTTCTTGTTCCCATATATATTGTGACAGCGTTGTATTATAAGCATATATTTTATTTTCAAAAGCCATTTTATTATTATATCTTTTAGAGTTTTGTTGCTCATCTATATTTTACTCGTGTAATTTTTACTTTAGCTTTATGTATAATATTATTGATTATGCCTTTATTTTCAAGAGTACATTTTTTTGTTTCTACTATTGCATGAAACAGTATTTTTTCATTATTATTGTTATGAGTGATATTATTAATGTTAATTATTTTTGTTAAGCTTTGTATTTTTTGTCAATGTTTTTGATAACTTACTATTTTTAAGGAAATGTTTTTAATTATTTTGAAAAATAAATTACTCATTTCTGTTTTTATTTATTTAATTAAATGCGGGTTATACCAAATTATATTTCGCATATATTAATAATAAACTTTCATTTTGTTCCTAAGTGCGTGTTTGTGTGTGTGTGTATATATATATATATATATATATATATATATATATATATATAAAATCTGGTAATATTAAGAAACCATCATCGCTCTTTCCCTTCAGCATTAGAGAAAATATTGCTAAAAGAATTAACAATTTTTATTCACAAAAAGCATCAATGATTGACTAAATTGTTAATTAATATCAATAGTTAATAGCATAATAATACATAAAATACTTAAAATTAATAATTAATACTAAAAATAATTAATATTAAAATAGATAATAGTTAAATTAAAATATAAATAATTTTTTTCAATGGTTTAGGCAGAAACTTAATTCGACTCAGTATTTGAGCTATGAGCTTTATGGTTGAAATAAATTTTTACTCGTACTAGTTATAACAACTTTTATTATTATGAATATTATTAGTAAATTTATTTAAGTTATCATTGAATGGTATGAAGTTAAACAAAGCTACATTCCTTGAAAAATTTTGAATTAAGTCCATTCGGTGTGTTTTTATTCTTAATAGGACCGAAGTTTATCATGCTGATTCATAGATTATTACAAGTCACGGACGAGAATAAAGGAAAGCTTGTGTTCTACTGCGACATTGCTTGTTGATCTGAAATAAACTTAACACTGGAGTCGCCACTGATCATATATATGAATAAAATATATGTAAATTAACGTTCATGTGATTAACGTAAATCACGTTTTCGCTCGCTCATGTAGACTTGTTGAAGTAAATTCCGTTTTCGAGGTGGCGCTTATCAGCGAAATATGTCACAATTAATCATCTTCAAACAGTCTTATAATGTGTGTATGTGTGTGTGATCAGTGTCATAATTGTATTATTAAACATTTAAAAATATACATTATTTTTATTTAGATCCTTACAAATAATATACACTTCTCAAAACCTTGTTATGCCCGAGAAGCATCTTTAGTCATGTTTATTTATGGTGTCATTGAAGAATTTTGATCCTTTCTCCGATGTAACCCAACCAGGAACGATTACCTCCAGTCCATCTTCCCAGCCTTTGTTTTATGAATCAGCAAACTGGTTTCCTTGTGGATTTCAGCCAATGAAAATTAGTTTTACTGTCCCCGTTTGCCTATTTAATATCGTTGAATTTCCCCGCCAATTTTGTTTTCCTTTTTGGCATGTCAGTCATTTGTTCTTTTGTCGCTTTATCTCTTTGTTGTTTCCTGTAGTTATTTGTTAATTTTCGTATAATATAATAATTATTTGTGAATAATAACTCTTGGCTGATTTGCGCCTAAATTAATGTTCACATATAAAAAGAAAAGAAACAATTATTTCAATAACTTGTAGTGACACTAAAAGTAGAAACAAGAAGTTATCTCTTTCATAGCTTAAAACATAATGGCATATTTCGGGCTTTGCGCAATGGGCTCCACGCATAACTTCCGGTTGAAGTTGATTAAATACAATCCTAAATAAATATATGTTGACCAATAAGAAATGAGCGTGCCTGAAATAATCAACAACTTAATCGGAGCCTCTTTCAACTTCGGTAACAATATAAATAGAGACTTGTCTAAAAGAAAAAGGATATTTCAACAGGAGACACACAGAGAAGACACACAGAGATGAAGACTTACAACTGTGGGAGGATAGATCAAAGGCATCTCGGCTTCAACCTCTTTTTCCTCATTCACATGACATATTACCAAATGAATCTATCATCTCTCAAAAACACTTAATTACTTTTACAAACTCTTGTATTCAGTAAAATGTAAAAAGAAAATGTTTAATCTTATTTAAATACCAACCGTGTCCCATCTATAAACATTACTACTGTTTTTGTACAATACGAAACAACTTATTAATGTTTATATGAATTATTATTGTTATGCTCCAGACTTGATTGTTCTTAAAATGAGATTTATCGTATTTTATTTACTCGTTCATACATTCCTTATAGTGGGCTATTCCTAACAAGGCCCAAATTGAACCACACAAATAACCCACTATAAACTACGATGTTTATTATTAGTGATTGGTGTGTAGAATGGAATTGGCGGAGATCAAAGACCAGTTGGAACAGTTTATCTAATAATACCTTTAGGGATATCATGCCTCAAAACTCAGAGCTATGTGGGCATTTTAGAATTGGTTCGCAACCAGTCAACAAAAATTAAAATTTTGGATTCAAAAATGCGGTAAAGGCAGTAGAAAATCACTCCCTTATCTTTCCTAAGAATAATCATAACGATAAATTAGGCTCAATATGGGATTAATACAAACACTAACTAATTAAAAAAAAAAGAAGAATTATAGCAATAGAGCGAACTTGACAATTATTTTCCGCCAACAAAAATATAGCCTCGTGATGAATTAGTGGGAAAAACTAAGGATAAAATAAAATTCAAACAATGCCAGAAGAAAAGAACGATAAGACAGTTTATTTTTAACAAATGAAACAAAACCTTTGTCTTTTGAGACGGTGTAAAGTGAAATGTATGTTCTTATTGAAGAAGAAATTATAGTTCATTGCTGAAGAAAAGAAGTCATACAAATGCTGTGTGTTTATGGGTGAGCGTAGGTTGCAAAGTCTCTCTGACTGGACGGCCTGCGAATACACGCAGACCATCCACTCAGATATAGATATATATATATAATATTGGTAAAACGTTGGTGTTGATAAAATTCGCAATATTAATTTCTTGCGTGGAGAAATGGCTAAACATATGGGGTATCTTTGAATTTCATTTATATGTAATATATATAAAAAAAAATTTGTTTGTTTTTTATTTTGTTTTTTTTTTTTAGTCAACACCATCAATTGATAAAACACCAGTAGTGTTGAAACAAAATTGCAATTTTTGTAGTGATGTTATAACATGCTTATGTTATAACTTTTGAATACACACACACACACACACACACACACATATATATATATATATATATATATATATATATATATATATAAGAAAGAGTTTGTAGTGGTTCCAACGAGAGAAAAGTATGTATATTGAAAAGAAAGAAGAGAGGTGCCGCAAACGTTTTTGGATTTGTAATGTGGATTTATTTAGATATATTCAATATATATATATATATATATATATATATATATATATATATATATAATGCGAAAGGAAAACTTAGCCGACGCGTTTCGTCCTCTGAAGTACTTTATCAAGACAAGGACGAAACGCCTCGGCTAAGTTTTCCTTTTGTATTTCTTTTCATATTGACCTTTTACAGACATACTCTATCTGAAACATTTTTGCACACATACACACACACGCACATATATATATATATATATATTTAGTTTATGCAAACTTAGGTAATCCGTATGGGTAGACCCGAGGAGGATGATATCCAGAGAGCTCAATGTAAAATTCAGAGCAGATATGAAATAGCTTATTACATGGAATCTTAACGTGATCTGTTTTTTATTCAAATATATATATATATATATATATATATATGTGTGTGTCTTCGTCACGGGAAGACGAACGAACGGACTGGACTCTGGCTCTGCTGGTAATCAGCGTTCCTTATATAATGTTTCATTGAATCAGATAAGCTGATTTTTATTTGTTTGTTTTTATATTCGTTCTGATTGGTCCATACATCTAAGAAGGGCGTTTCTTTTCAAACTATAGCAACCTATCCGAATTTTATAGATTGGATCGTTTGAAGTTCGAATTAGAATCTTTTAAAAGCTTTTCTTATTGGCTCTAAAATAATTACTTATTAGATTTGAATTAAGTTCCTGCAAACAGATACTACAAAAAAAGTAATGTAACCAAAAGAAGGTTCGTTCTTAACCGTAGATTTTAGCAACCTCAGCATAGGAATTTTTTTCTTTCCTTCTTAACTCTAGGACCTTTAAATTTTCCTTCTTTCTTTTTTGAATATTCTAATCACCAGTATTTGTACTCTTGCTGTCTTGGTATCATTATTAAATAAAATTAATGGATTGTCTATTTCTGGGATTGTCCGTGGAAACTGCGAATAGACAAGGGTGGATCATTGTATGAACATTAAAACTTAGTTTCAACACAAGTGAGAGATGTGTATTTGACTATACGTTTTAAAATGAATGATAAGCAAGTACAATATATAAGGTATGTCCAGAAAGAATGCAATCCATTTGCTATAAACAAAAAATAGCCAACCTGTGGCAATGGCGCCTTAGTTCCCTTTAAATTTCGTGAGATCCAAGACATTCTAGTGTTTCGCACGCTTTTCAAAATGGGGCGCAAATCCTCTTCTAGAATCGCTAGCAGCCGTCTCATCGCCTTCGCCTTAATCTCAACCCTCTTCCTTTTTTAACAGCGATTTTGGCCCTAGGAAAAGTCTAAAGATGCTGGTTTCCAAATCTTTGGGTTAGATGGAGCTGGGTGCTGACAGACGGGAATAGCTATTCCGGTAATGGGCATGATATATTTATATCCATAATGAATGCAGCAACCATACAATGTACATTCGGAGTAACATCGCGTGAGTGTTTACGCATGCGTAGTAACGTTTCACCTAATTGGCTACAAACTTATATCAAGACCACACAACCGATCTCTGTGATATTGAAAATGGATGGATAATCGTATTATTCTTAGGTTTCTAATACAAAGGGTCTTAGTAATTGGAGTTGAAATTTTTCTCAATATCCAATAAGGGGGGGATATAAAAGTGGGGTCATTTAAAGGTTTAAAAAATTAGAATTTAAGTAAAGGAATGTTTAAAAAATAGATTTATAAAAGGACGAACATGGTAATTCTGGAAATAAAAGATCAATGGAATGCTATTTTAAACAAGGCAGTCATAAAAGCCTGCAAGTAAAAACTAGAAGCAGCTATAATAATTACTGTCCACTATTAGAGCTCTGGCGAAATTAATAAACGGGGTGATCGGAATAAACCCAGGGTGGCGGCGGAAATTTTCACCCCCAAAAGAAATAAACATTCCCGCCACTTTCCGCTAAGTGCTTTAAAGTATTGCTGAAAAAACAGCACTTTCTTAAAAAAGATGTTAATTTTCACAGCTATTCTCTATAAAAGAACTGATAGTATTTTTCTGCTGAAATAAAATATATGGATTTATGTTTTATTCTTGAATGTTTCAATATGCACCATGGAATTTCCAAGGGCCTTATGCATATAAATGTCACTTCTAAATTATTTCTGGGTTGACTTAAGTAACATGAGAACCATATAGTAAGATTTAATGTGCCTTTCTGAATATTTTTCAAAGAGATCCATATCTCAAAATCCAAGTGCCTGTTTAGAATATCACAGACCAGAATGTGGGTGACATTTAAAATTAAATAAAAAAAAGATATTTATCTTTTTTTTCTTTCTGTCCTTGTTGCTATGAACATGCCTAATACTTTATTGCTTTTTCATCTCATGATTCTGTCCTTCACGATATGTCTGCATGTTCCCAGAGCTGTGTACTATTGTGCCTTGAGACATGCAAGAATTAAAATGTAACTAACAAAAATCATCTCTTTCAAGCAGATTCTGTTGAAAACTCGTTTTAAATTTAAATGTCGTTAGGTTTCTTAACGAATGTCTAGCGCCATAAGAATTTCACATTTGAAATTTAGGATTAGCGTATTTTCCGCGGAGTATAAATATGAGATCGGATAATATTTTCACTAGAGATTTATTAAACAGCTGGCCTTGACGAGCATTTTTGACGCGAAACTTTGGAGTCGGTCAAGAAGAAAAATCCATTGAACTTTTACTGATTTTAAATAGAGATCATAGAGCTATTTTACCTTTGCATAAGACCCACTATTTTATTCCCCACTCCAAAAAGATAGTGCGGGGCGTATTCAGAATTCATATATGTTTAATATACCAATGACATTTTGTCCTCTTCAGTAAATATTTCAGAACTGACGCAGCCACCATTTCTATCTCTCATGGCTTGTTTTCTCCCCCGCCACCGCTTCACCATCCAAAACTATGGCAATCAGAATGTACCTTACTGAGAATTGAGTCTGAGATATTGAAAAAGATGACGGAGAGAGATGAATTACATAATTTAGATGTAATTTTAATTAAATACAGGTTATAGTTGATTTTGTTGAATAGTGGTCAATATCCAGAGAATAGAGCCTAATATAGTGTAATGTTAATTTTCTTAGATCTTATTAAATACCGACAAGAATATATATATATATATATATATATATATATATATATATAAGTTATGAAGAATTTGGTAAACCGAATTGGTAAATTAAAGTGTCTGTTGTTCATTAAATATTAGCTCTGTTCTTCAAATAAATTATTGTAATGGTACCTTAAAGTGTCTGTTGTTCATTAAATTTATATATATATATATATATATATATATATATATATTGGTAGCATGTTTTCATTAGGATATGTCCACTTTTGAGATAAGATCCTGAGGTTTTGACCTGTTACCGTAAAGCATACCTTACAACAATTTGAATTGAAGTGATTCAAATTTACCACGATGTTTCTGGTATTTTTTTTTTTAGTAAAGTGAAAGAGGCAGATTTTCAGGCTCTGGCAAAACGAGTGAATGTAGAATTCTTCTACTTTAATAAAATAGCTTGGTGTAATGCATACAAATCGGATAAAACTACAAATATTAAACAACAGTATGAAACATATCAACAACATGAAGACGATTTTTCAAAGACATTCCTTAAGTAAAAAATACGTCGACTGATTTTAAAAAGCTTAGCAGATATATGCCACCCGGAAAAAATGTCACCTCATCAGATAAACAAAGGCAGATTTATATGATTTGGCAGCCTCTCTTAGCTTCGCAAGTCATGCAGACAGAATGCATGACTGAACAAAGCAAATATTTCAAAATGATATCTTAATTCAGATACAAAGAATAGAAACGACTTTATGATAATACACGACGTGGAACAATGAACATCATCTGATTTCACGCACTGATCTTAAGAACCTCAAATTTCGAACGAGTTTAAAAGAAAAGGGTGTAAATCGGTTAAATAATTGATCTGCGTAATAAATGGATCAGTGACCAATTACACTTGAGGCCAAAGCTTCTAGACGACTTATCAGATATTATTTTACAATTTATTACTTGCTAAGGTGAATACGAACAGTTTTCTCCAGCCTTTGAAAACGAGCACACCCTAAACCCTTTTCAGAATTAAGCAAACATTAACACGCCCTTTCAACTGCGACCCTACATCCAAAATTAATTACAGCGGAAGAAAAAATATTTTTTCTAGCCAGAGCGCAGTAGCTAATTTTTAATTTATGAGTAATCTATATGTTATTACTGTATGGTATACCAGCCTGTTTTCCTACGAAAAGTGTGTGCAATGTTCACCTAACAGCCCCAAAAATAGCTTCACCCACTTTAAAGATCAAACCTAAGTAAAGACCCCAAAATCTCTATGTTATTACTCTAGCGTATACCAACCTATTTTCTACGAAAAAGATCACCCCGAAATAGCTTCACCCACTTTAAAGATCAAAGGAGTAAAGGAGTAGTAAAAACCCAGGACAACAAGCCTGTCTTTCTTTAGTGTTCACCTATTCCCCCTTCCATTCACTTTTCGGTAAACATGGATAAACGTGTCCGTAATAAGACGTAGGGTCAAAAGGACGGTTTTTCCCATGACACCGGTTTTTTAACTAACTTCATTCTTCAGCAATGTTTGTTGTTTTAAAAAGAGTTAAATGATTAAAACTGGAATCAAACCTAAACATATGATGAAAGTGAATTTATACATTATTTTTTGTTCTTGAGAATTTACTAGAACAAAAACATTAAACGCAATTTTTTAAGAAATAAATATGAAAACAATTTTTCATTCATAAGTTTATAAACATTTACTGAATTATTAAAACATGTGAACCAACTATAATGAAATCCTTATTATTGACCATTTTATAAAGTTTGAATGAATAAAGACGTTGGCTAGATCCAGTGACTAGACCCAAAGAGTTATGAGTTAAATACCAGGCCACAGCAGTGGTGTACCAAAAACTTAGAAAGCTGAGTTAAAAGGAAATAACTGAGACATCCGGAAGAGGCATGTCATGTGGAACTAGAACAATCTGCGCCGTTGGACGAAATAAAGGGTTTGGTTCGAAATTACAATCATCTGAAGAAGTCCAGGGCGTACAACGGTCGAAACGTTGTGTATATGGCAATGAAGATGAGGATAACAGTTTGAATAAGGTAAATTGCGCAAGTTATCATAGTACCTTATCTCAGCGATATAGGCAGATATTGAAGAAAAATTCCAATCACCTGAAGAAAGCCGGAGTGTGCAATGGTCGAAACGTTGTGAATATGGCTATGAATAATGTAAATAATGCAAGAATTTAAACTTATATTTACGTTTCTTTTTCCCTTGTTTCTTGTTCTCTTTTATTTACTCTATTAAAATTCTTTGCTATGTTAAAATTGTATGTGGGGAAATAAAAGCATTCAACAATGATTAATCAACATCCCAAAAGCTGTTGTAGCGAAAAGGTGCAGCATGGTTGCAATTCACCAGGTTGCTGTTGGTCACCAGTTTGTAGTGGGAGGAGTAGCATCTTGTTGCTGATGAGGATGAAAATCTTTTTAAAAGAAGTTCAACACATATATGAGATTTTTTTTTTACATATTCATATAAAGAACAAACATAGCTCACAAAAGAAGAGAAAGAGAAAATTATAAAAAGGGAAAGAAAGCACTTATGCACTTCAACGTAGTATGTGTATGCGTGAGTGTCATGTCCACGTAGCTTGTTTGTAATTATGTAATCGGTTTGCTGAAGGAAAGAAATTTCCTCAGCAGAGACAAATTTCGGTGTTGTCACTGGATTACGAGGTAAAAAAAAAAGAGAGTGAAGGATGGTTCATGTCCGTTAATTTTAGAGTCCTGAATAGAATACCACGTAGCATGTTTCCTGGAATACAAGGTGGCATAATGCTCACACAATTTATCCCAGCAATGTCAGGTCACCTTGCTATCTGAACATATAGTGAAAGGAGAAACTATTTCTATGTTCCAATGACTTTAAAATTTCAAAAAACTTTATCTTCTAATGTCCACGCCCACTTACCCTAGATGACAACGTTGACAAAATGACTGATACTAAATTGCACCCCCTCCAGAAATGAAGCTGTAATTTGGTTGGAGGGACGTTGGGAGCTTTCGTTATCCATCCCCCACCACTTCTATTTTTTCTATCTGGATTTCAGCTGCTGTTTTTTCTAGAATTTGAGATTTTTTTCCCACAGTATCTTGAATTCACAAAACCATTCTCGAGAAAGTTCTACATAAACTCTCTTGAAAATAAGACTGATTTAAAAAGAAAAATGAAAGCTATATGTGTGTGTGTGTGTGTGTTTTATTAAACTTATTTTATTTTTTTACAAGGTCACAAGTGTAGTACACTTATGTGAGGATCGATCTGGCAAAAGCAGTAACAAATACTTACTAAGCAAGGCTCAGTCTGACACAAGAACACAAATATGGGGTACATAGTGAGGAGCAAACTGACTAGTGTAGCAAAGGCTGGCTGATAACTATTTTATGTCAAACCGATCTTGAGGTCAATTTCCAAAACTAAGTCTTTTGCCAGCTTTTGCAGTGAGATTGTCTTTACATAATTCTAGAAAGTGCTTTTTAAAGACCTTTATATTGCACTCGACATTCACAAAGAGCCAGGCACATGTGTGCATACACAATATGGTATTGGTAAGATTTATTTAATTTCCTGTCACACAGAGCCACCAGTCCTACTACATTACTGCAGTAACATAGATAGATAGATAGATAGGTATGAACAGATTGAGATAGATTGCAGGAATGTCTATTATTTTTATATCAGTTATATTTACACACACACACACACACACACATATATATATATATATATATATATATATATATATATATATATTATATTCCAAATTTTTTCATTTAAGCATGTCTGATTCAAAATTTAGACATATTGTCTTTGTTTATTTCTTTGTTGTTTCATAATTAAAGAAAGTAAGGAAAGTACCATGGTTATATTTATTGATTTTTATTTTTCCGAGTACTTTCGATATATTCCAATATCATCTTCAGGGTTAAGATGAACTACAACAAGAATTCCAAAAAGACTCTCTCCTTGCATTCACATATGAACTTAGCAATAACAATAAAATTCCTTTACTTGATATACTGATAGACACCAATAATAATACATTCACTACCTCCCCATATAAAAAACTACTAACATAAATTCATAAAGCCTTGTCCTCACACCCAATAGAAGGGATTAACCAGCAGCCGACTATTAAGCTTTTGTCTACGAACTCACAAACACTTTAGGCTGACCGTCTTAAAGTAAATCTGTTCACAAATTTCACATCGTACGAAGGACACTTAATTGCTTTTTAAAACAAAATTCTCTGCAAGGAAAATAACATTTTCATGTTTCATTTAAAAGCTCAATTGTTGTTGTTAAATGTTTGGAATTCCGACACTCAGATAGTAAAAAGAAACTTTGGTATATGGATCCCAACATCATAAGTGTTTAAATTCTAATCATTGCTCATTTCTCTCAGTTCAAAAATGCAATTGATTTTGTGATAAAATTTTTGTCAAGCTTTATAAACAACAAACTAATTCCACAATGCAAAGCTGAATAAACTTCTAAGACTGAAGTTACTTCCAAGCTTTCATTAAGATAGTACAGAACATTTCAATGTTCACTTAATACGAAAACTCATTTAGATGACTGTGTGTGTGTCTAGCAGGAGACTTGAAGCCAATAAATCTTTGTATGTTAACTGAATCTTCTAACCTCTACCCCCAGCATGGCACCATGAAAACAACATCTAAAGCAATCATATTTCAAAAGCCGTCACAGCAATGCAATTTAAATAAATGTAAGTAACCATGGTAATATCAGGGTAATGAAATATATACATGCCTGGATGCAAAACATTGTGCATTAGCATCAATACATATATGATTTAAAACACACACACACAAATATATATATATATATATATATATATATATATATATATATATATATATTCCGGGTGTAATAGTAATATTGTTCAATTGTTAGATTAAGATTTGAACCGTTGTATCTTAGAAATGATTAAAAATATCTTACTGGAATTCACCGAGGTTTTTATAACACTATTGGACTCTACTTTGAGCAATAAGAATGTATAATTAATCTCCAAGCTTAACAAAAAAAATCATGATGACATCGATCATAAACGAAAATGACATATTCATTTTTAATTAATCATAGCTAAGGATCGGAAGCTCATGAAGGATTGATATAAAGTTCACACACACTCATATTATCCCAGGATCATTTTGCAACTTATTCAAGACGATCTTCGTTCTCTCTAACCTTCTTAGTTTCTCTTTTGGAATAGCAAGGTGCCTCACAGGTTTCACGTACGATTTCATTTTCAAGTCTTTTTTCATTGCTCTTTGGACTGTCATAGCTGAAACTCTTCTCTCATGTTCCAGACGTCTTAAGAATTGAGTTGGATCTTTTCTAATTGATCTCTTTCGCTCTAAGTTGAAAGGATGATTCCTCTTCCTGTTGTGACCTCCTGGTCCAGTTTTCCTCTCTACTGTTCCCTCTTTTTTTAAACTTATTCACCGTTTTCTAGTTGGTTCTTGAATAGACTTTGAAAATAGAAACCAGAGTATGAAAAATCCCGTTTGACAAAATAGGCCTATATCAAAAAGTGTTCAATGCTGCTGCCTTGAAAAAGGACATGCAGGGCAAGTAAATATAATAAAGGGACAAAAACACCTTATGTCACTGACCCTTTATATATATATATATGTGTGTGTGTGTGTGTATGTGTGTGTAATAATTTATTTAAATACTCACTCAGATCACATAATAATGTGTGGTGCGTGTGAATTTAAGCAAGTGGCAATGCTGTCTTCATGTAGCTAATATCATATCATTTCTTTTTTCATATACCATTATTTACCATCATGTCTTGGACTAGTGTTTGTTGTTTCATTTAAAATACTTACGTTGCCTGCTTTTTGTTTATATATATATATTGACAGCAGGTAATGTAAGTTACCAAACCAGCCTAGACAGTAGCGTACAATAAGACCTGTTTTGTAATGCATTTCTATTATATCGTATGTTGGAGGTTTCTTTTAGTTTAGTCTGGGCTGAAGAATATCAGATCAAAACCAAAATGATAGCACTCATGAGAAATTGCAGTCGATGTCTTTATAATCTTTTATTTCCGGTAAATGACAATTTTCTATTTTTTCCAAAATGGGCCAGTACAACCAGGCAACAATGCATTATGCAGTCGTGTTTCGATGCGAATCAACACATCTCATCAAGAAACCAAAATGGCAGCCATCATGAGAAATTGCAGTCAATGTCTTTATAATCATTTATTTCCGGTAAATGGCAATTTTCTGTTTTTTCTGAAATTTGCCAGCATAGTCAGGCAACAATTCTATAACAATGCAGCAGTGAAAGTGTTAAGAGAGGAAACTGATTGACAATTAGGAAACTCTTCTTCATGAAAAAAAAATCAGCTCTCTGCTAAATTGTTGGGTTGTTCATTCCCTCTGCGGCAATATTATATGTTACTCTTAATTTAAAACCCTGAGCTTACAGTGTGGTCTTCATAGACCCACGTGTGTGAACAGACTGACTAATAATTACTAATGTCTCTCACACTTACCCAAACTTCGCACACGTTTATTTTTATTTTCCCTTAAGGCATGCAACTGAAAAGCAAAAGAAGAAAGATTACTGACGAGAGAAGAGAGAACTAGAAAAGGTTCTTGTCTCGTTAAAGAAAATTTGTAAGAAAATGCCTCGAGCTATTACAATTACATTTTGGGTACAGTAGACAAGTTCTGTTGTTAAAGCCGCAAAATCTGACTTCCTCAGAAGTCTTCTGTTTTTTGTCATCAAAAAAGAATTATTATTCTTTGGTACTTTGAGACAACAGACAGCCCATCCCAACCCCAATCTTTTGTTCTTTTCCTTCTTTCTTTTTTTTTTCTTTTTTTTTTCTTTTTTTTTTGGGGGGGGGGGTACTATTCTTTTTATCAAAGTCCCATTTTGTCCAAACCACGAAAGTATCGTTCAGTGCACAACACATGTAAATCTCACAAAGACATTGTATGGGGCACAAGCAAGACATGTTAACTTGAGTATGCTTCACAGATGCTCACCCCAGTGGCTGCAGACCCTTATTTCCAAAATGTTTCTTAATTTTTTTCCTCTACGCTCACAATATAATGGATTGCACATTGGATACATATGAAGTCATGCACCAGTACATTTTTTGGAAAAAAAAATAAATACTTCAAAGAGTCTTTTTAAAATTATTTAAAGGGACACTTTTTGTTGTAGCATGAGCAACCTTTGGAAAAACAGTCAATATGAATAAGGGCTCTGGTCTTGTTTAGATGTAAAATCTTAGGGAGTTCATTTGAAATAATAGATGCTAGCCAGAATGTAAACAGTGGAGTTGGCTTTTGTCTGAGATCCGACACTATATTTTCTTTATCTTTCTTACTTCTTTGGAGAGTCACACTTTTAAGGGTCACAACAGTACTGTTGTACTTATGACACTGAAGTAATAAAAAAAGCAACTATTTGTACCTTATTTCATATTATGAATATACACTATTGAAAATTTCAGATTACAGTGCTACTCTTATGAGACAAATACAGAAGCAGGCAAAATTAAATCATTTCCTTTAATTCCCCTCACCCCGTCAGATACAGTGCTTATTTTGTACACCAAATAATTTTTCATCACGGCATGATTATTTTGTTCGACATTTATAAAGCTAATATAAAAATTCTTGACAGAATCTTCATTGGAATCGGCATGCTTTTTTATAAGTTGAAAAATCACCGCCATCATGATTTTATCCAGATTAGGCTTGCCAGACATCCTTTATATACTGGATATGTCTTGCATTGGATAATTTTGTCTCCTGTCCCGTACTAACCTTTCGAGGGACAATCCAAAATCTCCCGTATTTAGTTCATTTTCAAATTTCGTAATAAAAATATATTTTTACTACCTTCTTACGGTTCTTGATTGAAACTTACTGCAAAATACATCTTTGATATGAGTAAAGCCCACAAAACCTATAACCGCCTCCTCTCTTTTATTTCTTTCTTTTTTCTTCTTTTTCTCGAAAAAAGAGGTTGCATTTCGCTTTTAAATCTCAATAAATCGTTCATTTACCAGTCATTTACAATCGCCTGATGTGTTGATACGCTTACAAACACGACTGGAATTGTGTAGCGATTTTCACATTTTTCTTATTTTCGATGTAATATCCTAAAAAAAAAGACTATTGCTCTACTTTGCATTGAGCCATCTTTTAAATTAAATGTTATGAACTAAGGAATTGTACTCTATTCATTCTCATCTTACATATATACATACGTACATATATATATATATATATATATATATATATATATATATATATATATATATATATATATATATATATATTTATTTAAATTTTAAATTTTTTATCTTATTTCCTAACATCTCCAAATTGATGAGGTCCACAAGAAAATCTGTCGATTGAAATAACTATTTTCCAAATGAGGTAGTTTTTGGATTTTTAATCTATGTATTTTGCATGCTCTATTAAAACAAATATATAGAGCTCTTTTTGTATATCAGTTTTAATATTCCATATTATTAGGATTCACTTGGATTATATATATATATATATATATATAAATAGAGAGAGAGATTTTCAGAGTGTCCCATATTTCTAATTTTATAATCTGGCACCCGTATCCCATAAGGTACTTGAATTTTACAAAAAAGTACATTTATTTATGTAGTGATAATATCATTTTTTTTTTTACTTTAATATGATTATGCATTTTTGAACAACTGTACATGTTAAAACAGTATGTTTTTTAGAAAGTCATCTGGATATAGACGATCATGGCTCTCCACAGATTTAATTTCTTTATTATCTTTAAATTGCCATGACATCTTAGAAGAATAGTGAATTGGTTTTCCATTGCCTTCTCCATGTTTCTGAATTCAGAGTTGTCCTTCTTCCAGAGTAGCTATCAACCAAAATCTCGATCTACTTTGCTATTTAAGAGATGATGGAAGTAAATGAGATGGATTCATGCCTTTCCTGAGGGCATTAGTACGAAAGTCAATTCAACAGACTAGGCTGTGACTTGAAATCAGCTCATCAACTGCACTTTCCACACCAATAACAGTTACATGACCCAAACAGCACAACAATACTGATATTATTTTATAAGAGGTTTTTAATTTACTTCATGTTAAAAGACTGTATTTTTTTCCATATGGATATATTTTTAAAGGTTCTTTAAAACATTTTTTACCTTATTTCATATTACGAATATGCATTTTTGAAATATTTTATATTTTATATTGATATTTTAATGCTAATATTATTTAATAAGAAACAGGTTTTTCTTATTTTAGACTCAGAATATACGTTTCTAAAAACTGTAAAAAGACCGCATTAGAATATTTTTAGGTGAATATTAAAAGAGCATGGAACAAACTAGTAGGGGAAAATATGATTTATAAATTTCTATATAGCAGAACAATGTTGAGAAATTTAATGACAAGAAGGAAAAAAATATTCTATGTAACATGTTTCATCCTTTAAAGAGCCTTCATCAGTGTGATGAAGTCCTTTTAGAGAACGAAATACATTACATAGAATTTTTTCATCTTGTCATTCAAAGAAAGAATAGGAAAAAATGCTTTAAGAAAGAAATGAATGATTTTTCCAGCATACAAACACCTGTATATAAAGATTCCTCTTTGCAAAAATTCATGAAACATGTAGATGATAAGCGTCTGGTAAATCAGAGCAGACCTGGAGAAGATGAGTTACAATAAGGAGACAGCCAAACTGAGTTACAATAAGGAGACAGCCAAACTGAGATGAGTTACAATAAGGAGACAGCCAAATTGAGATGAGTCCTGCTGAAAACAGTGTCCATTCGTACAGTTAAAGTCCTCAGGCTCCTATACAAGGAACCAGCAAGAATAAACATCTAAATAAACATCAAGTAATTGGTTAGGGGATTTTGTAAGATATATTCATATAACCTTTGACACACCTGAAGCCTTTTCGGGATAAGCAATGTAACCTTTGACCGAGAATATATTTACTAAGTTTTGTACAATTCTTTTTTTCTTCTTTTATGTGATGTGTGCTTTCAGCACGTAGGTGATCATGGCCCTCCACCTCCTCCTATCCCTTTAACTCTTAATAAGTTTTGTCATCTTCATTGCCATATTCACAAGGACACATGGCCCAGTGGATAAAGACGTTGGTTAGATCCAGTGACTAGCTTCTAGTGATATAATGGCTGTCTATATCTCTGAGATGAGGTATTATGATTATTTACATTATTTACATTATTCGGACTGTTATCCTCATCTTCATTGCTATATATACAACGTTTCGACCATTGTACACTCTGGCCTTCTTCAGGTGATTGTAATTTTGAACCGAACCCTTTATCTTTTTTATCATACACCAGGATAGATTGTTCTAGTTCCACATGCCATGCCTCTTTCAGATGTCTCAGTTATTTCCTCAAGAACACATGGCCCAGTGAATAAAGATATTGGTTAGGTCTAGTGGCTAGACACAAAGAGTTGTGACTTAAATACCAGGCCAAAGCAGTGATGAACCAAAAAATTTGGAGAGTTGTTTTAAAGGGAAATAACTGAGACACCCTGAAGAGGCATGACACGTGGAACTAGAACAATCTAGCTCGTTGGACGAAATAAATTGTTCGGTTCAAAATTCCAATCACGCGAAGAAGGCCAAAGCGTACAACAGCCAAAACGTTGTGTATATGGCAATGAAGATGAGGATAACTGTCCAAATAATGTAAATAATGCAAGTAACATTGTCTTACTTAAAAAACGAATTTAAGTTCTTTGTTATGTGTCGAAATGGAACATCAGAGTCAAGATCGTGTTGTCTTTATTTAGTAGGCTATGAAATATGGTAATTGCCTGCAGTTCCTTACCAGTCTTGACCAATCACAACTTTTCTTACCCCCCATAAAAGAAAGCTTACTTTGGACGACAGGAGGGTGAAGAAGGTAGTAGTGCATTGTAAGCTGTGATGTGGATTTCAGATCTCTTTTACACCCTTGGTATTTTCTGATATTGGAGTTATAAGACTGATTTATGACTGCTGGAATTACGAGGTCAGACTTATGAGTTTTGCAATCTAAACTTCCCTATTGCTATTTACCTCAGCACAAATAACATGTTCACAATTGCTACCATCAAGTAAATAACATTTTTGTGTGTACCGAGAATGCATGTTTTGCCAAATGAACATTTCTTTTAGATATATTGCTCAGTCAGAGGAAAGATGTTAACCAACCCTTTAGGCTATAACTTAAAGAGTTGGTTAGCAGCTATCTTCTAGAATTTCTTTCAGTTGTAAAAATTCCTGTTTTCTCAAATTCAGGAGGTGTTAAAGATGTTATATTCAATGGCATCCACCTAATTCACCATCTTTTCGACGAGCAGAGTTTCTTGAGTCTCAAATAAAAAGGCAAATCAAACAAAATACCAAAATGTCAGTTCCATACACCCACCATCAACATTCTTACACTTTTCTTCTGTAGTTGTTAGGAAAGAAAACATTTGGCTACAAAATTCCTGGCTTTCATAAATTACTCAACTTCGAAATAAATAAATAAAATTTAACATCTTTTTTTTATTTTTGTTTTTGTATTTTTTTATTTAAACTTTTAAATCTTGACAAGGATTCATGATAGGTTTTCTTCGGTCAATATTTTCATTCAAGTTTTTCTTTCGTTTTTCTTTTTCTTTAATTTCCTTGTCCGTTCATCTATTTTTGTCCATTATTGTTTATTTTTTATTCTTTCTTTTTTCTTCATTTCTTTTTCTTTCTTTTTACTTTCTTTTTCATTTTCTTTTTTCTTTATTCCTTTCTTTCTCTTTATTTCTTTTTACTTTGTTCTTTACTTCTTTTTCATTTTTTTATTTCCTTCTTTTTCTTTTGTTTCTTTTTTCTATATTTCTTTTTTCTTTCTTTTCTCTTTTCTTTTTCTTTCTTTCTTCTTTATTTCTTTTTCTTTCTTACTTATGTCTTTTTCTTTTCTTTATTTCTTTCTTTTTTCTTTCTTCTTTTTTCTTCTTTTTTCTTTTTTCTTTTTTCTTTCTTCTTTTTTCTTTCTTCTTTTTTCTTTTTTCTTTTTCTTTCTTCTTTTTTCTTTCTTTCTTTTTTCTTTCTTTTTTCTTACTTTCTTCTTCTTTCTTCTTTTTTCTTTTTTTCTTTCTTTTTTCTTTCTTTCTTTTTTTCTTTCTTTCTTTTTTCTTTCTTTCTTTTTTCTTTCTTTCTTTTCTTTTTTCTTTCTTTTTTCTTTCTTAATTTCAGTTTTGATTTCCTCTTACATTTTTTTTGTTGTTTTTCCTTTTTTTTTCTTTTGGCTTTTTTTCAGTTTTTGCTTTTTCTTTCATTCCATTTTTTCTTTGATTTTTTTTTAAACCCTCAAAATAAAAGCTTGCTGACATGTTTTCTTCATTATCATTTTCATTCAAGATTTTTTTATTTCCTTTTCTCTTTTACTTTTTTCTTTTCTTTTTTTCTTCAGTCATTTTTGCCCCTAATTAGTTTACCCATTTTTTTCTAATCTTTATTTTTAAACTTTTTTTTTTTGCTTTTGGTTTTCTTTCTTTCCCTTTTCACATTTTTTTCTTGCATGTTTTGCTTCTTTATTTTTATTTTCCTGTTTTAATCCATTCTTCTTCTTTTTCCTTTTACCATTATTTTTTTTTATTTCTGATATTTTCATTTATTTTCTTGTTTCTTTCGTTTTCTTCTCCCACCATGTTTCTCTTTCTTCTTCATTTCCACTTTGCCTTCTTTTTTCTCATCTGTGTTTTTTTTGTCCTTTATCTTCTTCTTCTTCTTGTTTCTGATTTTTCTTTCAGGAAATTTCAAATGCAGCATGAATCTCTGGCACTCAAATCTGTTAATTGTTCTCTCTTTAATAATACCATAAGTTATTAACTTATTAATTATCAAAGACAACATTCACCATTTTTACAAAATGTAAAAATTTCAACTCTCTACCAAATCTAAATTATTGTGACAAGGATATAGGCTTATGGCCACATTATGTTGAAATACCAGTTCTCATAAAATCACCAAAGTTAAGCATCATCAAGCCTGGTCAGTACTTACAGATTGTACATATGCAGAAGGCTGTAGAATGGATTTTCTGAAATTTTGTGGTAACAACAGAAAGGATGGAATTATTAGTCTTGGACAACTCTTGGAAGGATAATAGTAACAACAGTGATAATATTTTGTCCAGGAAACAATTTCTTGTCAAATCAGAGAAATAAGGAATTATACAAATTGATTCTTTCAAAAAAGTTTTTTTTTTTAAAAAAACAACTACATTGATTTATACTCTCCAAAAATGTCTTCTTGTTCTTATTTACATTATTTACATTCAGATTATTGTCCTCATCTGTCATTCAAATTATTGTCCTCATCTATCATTCAGATTATTTTCCTCATCTGTCATTCAGATTATTTTCCTCATCTGTCATTCAGATTATTGTCCTCATCTGTCATTCAAATTATTGTCCTCATCTATCAAATTATTTTCCTCATCTGTCATTCAGATTATTTTCCTCATCTATCATTCAGATTATTTTCCTCATCTGTCATTCAGATTATTTTCCTCATCTGTCATTCAGATTATTTTCCTCATCTGTCATTAAGATTATTTTCCTCATCTGTCATTATTTTTCCTCATCTGTCATTCAATTATTGTCCTCATCTGTCATTCAAATTATTGTCCTCATCTGTCATTCAGATTATTTTCCTCATCTGTCAGATTATTTTCCTCATCTGTCAATTATTGTCCTCATCTGTCATTCAGATTATTGTCCTCATCTGTCATTCAGATTATTTTCATCTATCATTCATTTTCAGATTATTTTCTCATCTGTCTATTATTGTCATTCATTATTGTGTCATTCAGATTATTTTCCTCATCTGTCATTCAGATTATTTTCCTCATCTGTCATTCAGATTATTTTCCTCATCTGTCATTCAGATTATTGTCCTCATCTGTCATTCAAATTATTGTCCTCATCTATCATTCAGATTATTTTCCTCATCTGTCATTCAGATTATTTTCCTCATCTGTCATTCAGATTATTTTCCTCATCTGTCATTCAGATTATTGTCCTCATCTGTCATTCAAATTATTGTCCTCATTATCATTCAGATTATTTTCCTCATTTATTGTCCTCCAACTTTCATTATTACCCTTAACTATCATTCAGATTATTGTCATTATCACACATTTTGGCTACTATACCCTTCAGCCATAATCAGGAGTTTGCCAATCCAGGTAACCATCTGGTGATTTTCAATCTGAACCATTTATTTAATCTACTAGCAGATTGTTCACATTCCCCTATCTATATCTATGAATATTTCATCATCTTTTTAATAGAGCTCAGTTATTGCTCATTAAGTTTCCACTAAGTTTAAATCTTTACTACTCAGCCCAGGGATTGAACCAACAATTGCTCACAATTCACAAACCAATCCACTAGAGCTACATTAAAAAAAAAAAAACGTTTTTAAATGTCTAAAAACGTTTTATTTTCTGTCTGAAAATGATTGTTACTTCATACCCTTCAAAAATGTTTTGAAAACAGCAACATTACTTCATATCCTCTAAAAATGTTTTTTTTTATTTTCTGCCAGAAAATGTTTGTTACTTCATACCCTTCAAAAATGTTTTTTTAAAGCAGCTACCTTACTTCATATCCTCTAAAAATGTTTTTTTTTTTCTGATTGAAAATGTTTGTTACTTCATACCCTCCAAAAATCCTCGTAAAACAGCAACATTACTTCATACTTTTCAAAAAATGCT
>CAHIKZ030004276.1:255000-272500 GCA_903632075.3 Acanthosepion pharaonis
GACAGAGTGAACAATTTAAACTAAGGATAATGATTCCAGATATGTTCAAGAGATTAATTTTCATGCAAGGTCTCACAACAGAAGATGTTCAAGTAGGAATTAAAATTTTAGCAAACATAATAATAACATAATATTACAGGAAATAATGAACAATTGCCAAACAATGATAAATCTGAAGCATGATTCTGAAAAACTTTAGAATAGAGAATGTGCAGTGATAAAAGCTAAGGAAAAATGCGCAAATATGAATATAAAACCTTGTGTCAAATATGGAAAATTACATCTTGGAAAAGACTGTCCATGGAAAAATGCAGAATGCTATAACTGTGATAAAAAAAAAGGACATATCAAATCACAGTTCAAAACTAAACAAAGATAAAATTTTCACAGGAAGAAATTAATACACAATATTGCAACAGAAAATATAGGCACATGAAACAAAAAATTTGTTAAAGTGCAAATCAATAATATGTGAATAAAAAATGCTACTAGATCCTGGTAATGACATTTCAATAGTAAATGAAACCACATGGAAAGAAATTTGCAAAACCTTTATTTAAAAAGACTTACAAAGTCACAACTTCAGTTTCTGGTGAGAAATTATTTTGTGGGGGAAGAATTTACATGAGATATTTATTTTCAAAATAAGCAGGTAAAAACAAAAGCTTATGTTCTAAGAAATGCAATAAATCTATTCAGTACAAACTGGATGGAACTATTGAAACTGTGAGATTTGCTGATAAACACTTGTAAAAAATATAAGCAGATAAGCAACAAATTAAAAATGTCACAGCAAAAAACTGAAAAAAATTAAAAATGTTTTCCTGATGTTCTGTCTAATGAACTAGATCAGTGTTCAAAATTCAATGTGATTTTCAAGTAAAAAATCTGGGGAAGTAGACAAACCCAATCTTGTGTATGTGGGGACTACAGGGAATTTTTGCCTGAGCCTATGGGCTCAGATTCACCCCACATAAAAATCATTATTGTGCCACATCCTGCCTTGTGGAGAGGTTGGTAAATACCAGACATAGTGGAGTCAATCATACTAATGATACGGGAATTACAGCAACAGCCTGAGCATTATGTACAGAGAATACTTTAAAGAATCATGTTATACCAAGTACGAGTGTGTGCTGTAACAATAACCCTACAATAGGAAGTTATAATAACAGGAATCAACATTGCATGGTGACTGTCACCTTCACAATGTTCTTAAATTTATTGAGACATGAAAGTGACAGTTACTATATAGTGTTGATTGCAATGCCCACTTTGTCTCTCTCTCTCTCTCTCTCTCTCTCTCTCTATTGGCTCCTGAAAAATTAATTTCAGTTGAGCTCTCTGGGGAGGAGGTGTGGGTTGGAAACAGTGACTATTTATAGCTATAGCGAGACTCTTCAGCAAAGCTTAATTGAGTCACTGTCGGTCACTGGTGTTTCTAAAAATAAACACGCTTAAAACCCACCTTCATCCTTTACTGTGCACCCATTTGCTTAATGGTTAGAATCTCTGACTGACACCAAGCCAGTCGGTTTCGATCCTAGCTAGAAGCAACCAGATGTCTAGCCGCACTAATGAGCTGTGAAACAGCGAAACAGTCTGTCTGTTATGTATATATATATATATATATATATATATATTTGAAAAATCAGGAGATCAGTTGAATTCGCTACCTTAGTTTCAACCTTACGGTATCCTCAGGTGATGTTTATCAAATGACCTCTTAACACTTTATTTTTTTTAAGAAAAAACTAATGAATGCTATATGACTTTTTAAAAAATAAATAAACACACGATGTTTGGTTTAATAGAAAGAGAGGAGGAGGAGAATGTAAAGAAGAAAGGAGAAGGAGGAAGAGAAGAAAAGCAAGGGTATTATAAATGTATCAGTGGGGAGGGGGTAATTGAAATGTACATTTTTTTTTTATCCAGCCTCATATGTGCTTAAGAAGAATTTCATAATATGTAAGCAAGGACACAAGACTTTGGATTTCTGGTTCAACAGGTTCTTTGGATCTGGATTCAACTCTGACCATTAAACTTTTATGCATTATATATATTTGTGTCTGTGTACAGATCAGAGCATATCCAAAATATCTTTACTCTGCAAACATTCCCTGTATATATCTTTCAATGATACTATTTCTACAGAAAACTTCTAAATAAGAAAATGGAGAGACCAATGACACCATAAGGAAATGAAGAAGGACCAGACACAGTTATGTGCTTAAAGTTAAAGATGTGCTTAAATTACATAAATGTATTTTTTGTTAAAACAAGTACCATAGAGGAAAAAAGATTTCTATATATATATATATATATATATACATGCATGCATAAATAAATATATATATATATGTATTTTGTTAAGGCAAGAATGGGATTAATATATAAATATATATATACAATATAAATCCTGCCTAAATATATATTTACATATATATATAAATATATATATATATATATATATATATACATGTTGGCTCCTATAAGAAGCTCATTCACATTGACAGGTCTTGTTTTTCATTCTGTGTGGAAACATGCCACTCTCAACAGTGAAAAGATAGTGAAAAAGGTGGTTTAGTTGACAACCACTTGTCTATGCAGCATGTTATACTGGATTACATGTTACCAATAGCAGGCTTAAGCCTGACCTGACATGAAATATCTAAAAAAGAAGCCCTCATCATAAAACAAAAAACAATCCATAATAACATCACCTAATAATACAGCCATAATGAATCTGGCCATGTTTAGGAATGAAAAATATGCATTCTCAGGACACCATTTACAATAACAACCCCGAAATCATTGAAAATGGCTAATTAATTAGCTGAAAACACTTGTGAAAAACAAACATTTGAACAAAAAATAATTCCAAAAGGTAGATATCTTTATTTATAGATAATAACAAGCTAAAAAAATTACCTTGTCAGTTATGTTTAATGGAGCATGCATTAGAGAAGAATTGTTGTCCAAATACACAAATATATTTCTTGTAAAACTCCCCAGGTAGTGTTCGCAATATGTGTTAATGCAAGTTTACTTCTCTGAACATTGCCTTCTGTCAGCAACTGTCATACTAAATTCAATGTAGGGGACATTAAATAACCTTGACAACCATGACTAAGCAATTTGTAATCAACCCAGAATAATAACATCTACTGTCAAGGGAGCGTGTATTGGACCGGGTGGGGGAAGGGTGTTGTAGCTGAAATAATTGGCAAACGAATGTTCTCATCATTGTCACACCCATTCTCAGGTAACAGAAGAAATGATGGCAAAAAGTGAAAATGTCTCCCTATTTGTTAAGTGGTCATATTGACATATAGAAAGATGGGGGTAAAAAAAAAATGCTTATAAAATCAGGATGTGGATGTGGTTTATCGTCTTACCTAGGACATACAATTATTAAGCTAAATAAAATAAATCAGATTATTTAAATGCAAGATGTCAATATCAGAATAAAAAGACACAAATTGATCCATGTCAGTTTTTGGTTCAAATTGAATGAGAAAAATTAAAAATGAATCTGGTTAAAGAATAAATTGCTGTAACCTTTTTGTTTGTTTAGGGACATATCAACTCCTTATGGGCCATTTAATGCCAAAATTAAATTTTCTTGGAAGTATGAGTAATTACTTTGATAAATGTATTGCAAGTAATATTTTTTTACTATGAAAATGTATTGCTGGTATTTTTACTATAAAAATTTTTATACTTTCATAGTGTTTTGATCCCAGTTTGGGAGTTAACATTTGCCCATAGCTGGGACCCTAACAGGTGCTATCACCCTAAATTAGAGTTAACCTGGGAACAACAGCAATTAAGAGATGGTTCCATGCTCCTCAAAATCTTCTGAACAGAGGCCTTGCTGCCAGATGGAGTTTATACCCAGGACATCTGTGTCCTTTTTCACAAAAATTTTATGATCTTGAAAATTTAAAATTAGAATAAAGGGGCATATTCCTTTCTTTGCATAAAAACTTTCTTATCTAATAACCTGGCATAATTAAAACACATTATATATGAAGATGTATGCATTTATATAAGGATAGGGTATAGACACACTTTTTCTTCTTTCATATATATATATATATATATATATATATATTTTGTTTTTTAAATTAGTTTCTGATAACTTTATATCTGATTAACCTCCCCGACTACTTCAACAAATAGAATGTCATATTTGGCTACATCCAAGATACATCTGTCACTGTCATATTCTCCACAATCATCAAGGATGACATTTCTAAGTGCCGGTTTATCGTGACATGAAAAATAACTCACCCACCTCCACCTTCTGACCTTATTTTTCTATTTAACATAAATTTGACTTTCAATTGGTTAATTGAGACATACCCATAAGTATATTTTTAACTCTGACCTTATGCCACCCCTACATTTAACTTTCGAAAAAGAGGTAATGTTTTGTTTTTAAATTTCCCTAAAAAATTATTTTATCACCAGTTACCAACCATCACCTGGGGAAGTACAATCATTGAAACATAAAAGCTTTTGTGTAGTAATGTAAAATGTTTTCATTATAATCTCATATAATGAAAATATTATAATAATAATAATAATAATAATATATATATATATATTTTCCATTTATACATTTTTATAGATGCAATTTGTTTAAGTAAATACTGTTTTTAATTAAACAGTATTAATTATATATTGAACTTTGCTGATGAGATGCTTGTCTGTAGCTAAATGGTAAAGCATGTCAGATCAAATGACAGTTTCTGTATAGGAATACAAGTCTGATTCCTCTTGGAGAACACATCTTTTCATGTATATAATAAGAAGAAGATGGAGACTTTAATTATCCATTTTGTTTATAATTTTTATTTCTTGAACGCCAAGATGTTCAACTCCTCCTCCACAAATGGAGAAAGTACACTGGATGGACACATTAAATTGGTAGTGGGGAGGGAAGGTGAGAGAGAAGAGATGGGTAAAGATAGGGTTAAGGGTTTAGTGGTTAGTAGTAGTCAGTTTCCTCAGCCAAGAATTTACTCTATACATTTTAGATTTTAATATTGGGTTGTATGTTTGCTGTTTTTATGCAGGATAAATCAGGTTGATTCAAATTAATTTAATTAAAGGGATCTTAATCTAAATAAAGTTTGGTATTAATATAGTAATACTTAAGCATTTGTTTTTAGGTTGAAGTTTGATAGTCAGTGGAGACATTGAGTTGCGGTGAACGCAAGAGGGAGATATAGAAGGAGTGGGAGGCTTGGGGAAGAAGAGGGTGAGAAGGAATAGGTAGGATAGTGATAGCATTAGCAGTCTGACCTGCCTAGATATTTCTTAATTTTTGGAACTATGTAAATGGGTGGGTTGATTGTTATGAAGTAGTCCCTAGTACAAATAGTAATTAGAAATCACAATAATATTGTCAGATACAATAGGTGGATACAGCAAATAACTGTAGAGAATTAAGAGGTGAATAGAAATTCAAAAACAAATACCAAACTTAAGGAAAAAGAGTAAAAGTTATGGAGTATGGAAATGCTATAAGATGTGTTAGTTTGGAAACATGGGTAAGGTGTACATTGGCAAGACACTTATAGCCCAATCATATATCTAGAATTTTGCAAAAAATTACCAGGTCGTGTAATATTTAATATCACATATGCATCTACAGACATACACATACATGTCCAAATCTACATATCAACACATGAGTGTACTCCCATATGTGCTACTATCCTTACCAACAAACCACCACTTCACATGTCATCCTCCCAGAATCCATGTGATAAGTGTTTCGAGGAGATTTTAAATTTGTTTTTATGTCTACACTTGAAAATAAGCTCATTTTGTTGGTTTAATAATTGTTTAGTATATGTACTTGATTATTGCAATTTTTTTCCAGTATACACAGATTGCATCTGCCCAGAAGTTGTTAGGGGTTCTGGACCATGATTTCCCATTTGATTATTGGGGTGAGGTTATTATCCTTAATTTTCTAATAATGCTTGAATAGAGTGGTTTGGTTTCTCAGGTTGATATTTGGGAAGGAATGTCAATGGGTGTATAGTCTTTGTTTCCAATTTCCAGTGGATATTCCTATGTATATCTTTATGTCCTTGGTGTTTTCTCTCATGAAAAAGGTAGCCTGTTATACCAGGTTTTCCAAATTACAGGTGCCTTCAACTGGGCAAATGGTCCCAACTTTGCAGTTACAAGATGGTTTTAGCCTTGCTGTTTTAGGATACTTTTAATATTTGGCTGTTGTGTGTATTAATAATAATGTTCTGCATGCTTCTGGTGCAGGAGTAGCTAATTTTGATGGCTTTTCTGTTATATATATATATATATATATATATATATATATGCACAACCACAATACACACACACACACACATAAGGTAGTGCTGCAAAGTTTTCAGCTTGACCCACTAACCAAATTTTATCCCCAAATCTAATTATCTCTGAAGAACTACTTAGCAAGGCTGAGTACTTTTCATCCACCATTTTTATATATATATATATATATATAATTTTCATCAAATATGATATACAAATAATGCTTTAGTCCATTTTTAGTTAACTTTCCTGTTTACATACAAAGACAATTCATGTCTGGATTCAGAGGATTAAAATAAATAAATTAAAAAGTCAAAACTAAAAATTCCAAGTTTCAAACTGAAAATAAACGCTAAACTGAACTAAAATTTAAAAAATGGAAAGACATGAAAAAACAAAACAAACCATTCCTTGTCTGCTGTCTTTAATCTTTAATGTAACATATATTAATGTAAAACTGATGCTTAAATATATACATATATATCACACATCTTTCTCTCTCTCTCATATATATCTATATATATATATATATATATATATATATATATATATATATATATATAACAAACTTGTTTTTCTTGTCTAAAATATTTCTAAATCTCAGAAGACCTTATGTCAGAAAGAATTACATTTAACAATTCTCTTCAATGCAGCTACAAAAACCGTCCACAATAAAACATTCCTTCAGTACAGGTGAACTTTTGTGAATGTTTTTTCTTTTGTTCTTTTCTACATATTATTATTTTTGGCTGTGGGGTGGGGGAAAATGCTAGGATTTTAACATGTCACCCAAATGAAAATACCAATGCTTCAGTTACTCACCACAAGACCAAAATGTCAAAGTGGAATTCTATTATTACTTTGAAAATAATTCTGTGTTGTCGTAGCAAGTACAATTATATTTTCTTTTTGTTTTCATAGCACTCCTACTGATAATGTTAATACTATTATTACACAAAGAAACTATAACAATAAAATGGCCTTTTTGTCACTATTCTCAGTCTCTATATCTTTATATCTATCGCAACTTGTTTCTAGCTATCACAGTCTAATTTTATCTATACATCTATCTCAGTCTGATATTATCTATCCATCGATCTATCTCAGATCTTATCTATCTATCCATCTATCTGATCTTATCTACCATCTGTGCCAACTTATCTATCTCTCCATCTATTCCAATCTGATTTTATCTGCCTCAATTTCATCTTATTGCTCTAAGTCTAACCTTATCTATCTCATTCTAATCTTATCTATCTATCTATCCATCTATCTCATTCTGATTTTATCTATCTACCTCAGTCTTTTTTATCTATCCATCAATCAATCTCAGCGTGATTTTTACCTATCTCATGTTTTCATCTTATCTATCTCACTCTGATTTTATCTATCTATCCATCTTTCTATCACAATGTTATCTATCTATCTCAGTCTGATCTTATCTATATCTCCATCTATCTATTTCTGTCTGAACTTATATATTTATCTATACATTTATCCCAGTCAGATCTTACCTATCTATCCATCTGTATCAGTCTCATGTTATTTGTCAGGTCATCCCATAAGTTCTGCCTGAATTTTGAATAAAGAAAACAAGTCACCAAATGTTACATTTAATTACAGATTCAATCAACAATGTATTTTCCCTGATTATCTATGACTTCCTTCCATCTATTAACAAGCTTACTAATTCCATTACTGTAAAATTCTTTTGGCTTTGATTTGAAAAACTCACAAATGTCAGTTTTAACCTCTTCCTGTGTTACAAAAGCTGTTTCTTCCAAAGGATTCTGTAAGCTACAAAACAAATGGTAGTCTGAAGGAGCAAGATCAGGAGAATAAGGTGGATGAGGAATTTGCTCCCAACCAAGTTCTTCAATCTTTTGTGACGTGATTCTTGCTGAATTCAAAGTGGATTATTCCTTGGCGATCCCACCAGATTGAAAGAAGAATCTTTTGCCCATGGTTCCCTTCTTGGCTGTGGCTGGGGTCCTTCCCCTTTACCAAGCCACTGTCTACGATGCTTAACATTTTGATAAAAGATCCATTTTTCATTGCCAGTCACAAGTCTATCCAAAAAAGGTGAAACACGTTGGCAAGAATGGAGAGAAGAGCAGATGCCAACTCGGGATTTGAGGTTGTTTTCAGACAATTCATGAGGCACCCATTTTCCAAGTTTAGGAACTTTTCCAAGTTGTTGAAGATGAGGATGAACACTTGTATGGTTTGAACTGAGAACCACTGCCAATTTCTCAACTGATAAAGCAGGATTTTCTTCAAGAAGCTTTTCATCAAACTCAACTGGACATCCGGTTCGATCTTCATCTTTAAGGGTGAAATCTCCACCTCTGAATTTTGCAAACCATCTTCTGCAAGTTCTTTCATTCACACATTCCTCTCCATAAACTGAGTGAATGTTTCTAGCCGCTTCGACTGCTGAGTTTCCTTTTTTGAACTCATAAAGCATTATGTGCTTCAAATGATTCTTGGGTACTTCCATGTTAGCAGGGTTTTAATCAAACAAAATTTAATTTTAAGTTCTCTGAAATAAAATTTGATCAGTTTAAATGCATCTAAACATGAAAATAATGTTCAGCTCCATTAGACATTATAAAATACTCTTTAAATTTCGTTCATTTTAACAAAATGTTAAAATTCGGACAACTTATGGGATGACCTGATACCTATCCATCTATCTGATGTCATCTATCTATCCTTCTATCTGTCTCATCTTATCTATCTTTTCATCCATCTATCTGAGTCTGATTTTATCTATCTAGTCATCTAAGTCTGATCTTATCTATCTAACCATCTATTTCAGTCTAATCTTATCTATCTAACCATCTATTTATCTGACCTTATCTATCAGTATGATTTTATCTGTCTCATCTTAACTATCTATCCATATATCTCAGTCTGATCTTATCTATCTTATCTCAGTTTCATTTTATCTATGCATCTTTTGTCTATTTCAGTCTGATCTTATCTATCCATCTGTCTACCTCAATGTGATTGTCTTCATCTGCTTCTCAATCCATCTATCTGATCTTTATCAGTCTCATCTTATCCATCTTTCCATCTATCTCAGTCTCATCTTATCTAAGTCTGATCTTTGTCTATCCATCTGTCTCATCTTATCTATCTCCATCTGGTCTTATCCATCCCATTATGATCTTGTCTATTTACCTATCTATATGTCTCTATCTATACATCTGTGTATCTCAGTCTCATCTTATCTCATTCATTTTGTATCTATCTTTCCATCTATCTCTCTCAGTCTCATTTTATCTGTGTCAGTCTCATCAAATCTATCTACATATCTAAGTCTGTTCTTATTTCTGTATCCACATATCTCTGTCTGACCTTATCTATCTATAAATCTATCACAGTTTGTTTTTATCTATCTATCCATCTATCTTTGTCTGATCTTATCCATAATCTATCCATCTGTCAATCTGTCTGATCTTTTTATCTATCCAACTATCTACATCAGTCTGATCATATCTCTCATCCTACTATGATCTTGTCTATCTGTCTCAACCTGACCTATCTTAGTCTCATCTATCTCTCCATCTGTCTATCTCAGTCTGTTTGTATCCATCACTCCATCTATATCTCTCAGTCTGATCTCTCATCTGTCACATCTATCACAGTCTGTTCTTATCTATCTTTGTCTGATCTTATCTATCTCAATCTGATCTTATCTATCTATCTATCTATCTATCTCAGTCTGAGCTTGTCTATCAATCTAGATATGTCTATTTATCTATCAATATGTCTGATTTTCTCTATATACACATCTATCAAAGTCTCATCTTATCTATCTCTCCATCTATCTTTCAATCTATCTATCTATCTCAGTCTGTTCATATCTGTATTTCCATCTATATCTCTCAGTGTAACCTTATCTCTCTCAGTCTGATCAAATCTATCTGTCCATCTATCTCAATCTGATCTTATCTATCTATCTATCTATCTATCTCAGTCTTACCTTGTCTATCAATCTAGATATGTCTATCTATCAATATGTCTGATTTTCTCTATATACACATCTATCAAAATCTCATCTTATCTATCTCTCCATCTATCTTTCAATCTATCTATCTCTCTCAGTCTGATCAAATCTATCTGTCCATCTATCACAGTCTGATCTTATCTTTCTCTGTCTGATCTCTTTAAGCTATCTCACTCCAACCTTATTTATCGATCTATGTTTGATTTCATTTGTCTATCTCAGTATGATCTTATCTCTCTATACATACAAATATCTATCTCAGTTTGAGCTTCTATCTATCCATCTATCTCAGTCTGCATTTGTCTAGCTAGCTAGCTGTCTCAGTCTGATCTTATCTATCTATCTAACCATATATGTATCCCTATCTAATCATATCTGTCTGATCTTATCTGTCTATCTATCTATCTCAGTATGATCTTATCTGTCTATCCAACTATCTCAGTCTGATCTTATCAATCTCTCTATCTATTTATCTAACACAGTCTGATGTTATATGTCTCAGTATGATCTTATCTATCTATCCAACTATCTCAAATCTTATCTTATAACTATATATATATATATATATATATATATATATATATATATATATATATCCCTATCTGATATTAACTATCTTAGTCTGATCTTATCTATCTCAGTCTGTTCATATTTTTTATCTATTCTCATCTGCTTTTGTCTCTATCTGTCTCCTTTTATCTAATCTCTCTATCTCTTTCTGATCATCTATCCATTTCAGTTTGATCTGATCTATCTATACATCCAACTATCTCAGTCTGATCTTATTTCTCTAACCATATATGTATCCCTGTCTGATATTATCTATCTATCTATCTATCTATCTATCTATGTCTTTACATTTATTTCAATTTGTCCTCTATCTATTTCAGTCTATCTCTGTGATTTTATCTATCTATCCATCTGTCTACCTTTGTCTCATCTTATCTATATAAGTCTATCTTATGTCTCCATCCCGATATGATCTTGTCTATTTATCTATTTATATATCTGTATATATCTATCTCAGTTTGATCTTATCTATCATTCTCTCTCTATATATATCCATCTATCCATCTTAGTCTGATCTTATCTCTGTTTAGTCTGATCTTATCTCACCATAGATAGTTATGAAAATCTATGTCTATCTATCTATCTATCTATCTATCTATCTATCTATCTATCTCAGTATTTTCACACCTATCTCAGCCTACCCTAATATATCTATGTCTCTGTGATGAGGTATTATGATTACTTGCATTATTTACATTATTCAGACCGTTATCCTCATTATTTGCATTATTTACATTATTTGGACTGTTATCCTCATCTTCATTGCCATATTCATTAATATGGCAATGAAGATGAGGATAACAGTCTGAATAATAAATAATCATAATACCTCATCTCAGAGTTATAGACAGTTATTATATCACTAGAGCCTAGTCACTGGATCTAACCAACGCCTTTATCCACTGGGCCATGTGTCCTAGAATATGGCAAATGAAGATGAGGATAACGGTCTGAATAATGTAAATAATCATAATACCTCATCTCAGAGATATAGACAGATATTGAAATTGGCAAAATCTAGTGACTAGCTTCTAGGGCTGTCTATATCTCTGAGATGAGGTATTATGATTACTTACATTATTTACATTATTCAGACTGTTATCCACATCGTCATTGCCATATTCAGTAATATGGCAATGAAGATGATAAGTCCGAATAATGTAAATAATCATAATATAGTCTCTTCCCATTTATTAAAATCTCTTTACATCTATTTCAGTCTGTCCTAACTATTTATTTATGTAAATTGTGTGTATACATATGCACAATAAACACACAGCCAGCTTCCAGTAGTGTCAGATTTAGTTAAATTATCTTCTGAAAATTCAATGATGTCTCCTTGCTGATTAAGAAAATATCACAAAATGTTTTTTCTATTTCAATCATAAAGAAAAGTGAAATTGTATTTTCAATTTTACAAAGTTTTCAAACTTGCTAAAACAAATCATGGGTAAGAAAAACTTGCAACATTTAATGGTTCAATCATCGAATTCCTCTTTAGTGTTAATATGAATTTCGTGATTTAATCTATTCTTTGCCTTATGAGTGACATTCACGGCTTGCTTTGATTGGATAATCTAATAATTACATTTTCTTTCAAACATAAATTAATCAATCATTTACACAGAATCTAAATAAGATTGAAAGAGAAGGGATATTTTTTACAGGGACAGGTTGAAAATTATTTAGAAACCAAATTTCAGAATTCAAAGAGACACAGCAAAACTTATCTGTTCCGCCAAGAAATGTCCTGTATTTTCTAATTCATGCATTATTTACATTATTCGGACTGTTATCCTCATCTTCATTGCTATATTCACAGGGACATATAGCCTAGTGGATAAAGATGTTGGTTAGATCCAGTGACTAGCTTCTAGTGATATAATGGCTATCTATATCTCTGAGATGAGGTATTATGATTATTTACATTATTTGCACTGTCATCCTCATCTTCATTGTCATAGTCACAAGGACACATGGCCCAGTGGATAAAGAGATTCGTTAGATCCAGTGACTAGCTTCTAGTGATATAATGGTTGTCTATATCTCCGAGATGAGGTAATATGATTACTTGAATTATTTACATTATTCAGACTGTTATCCTCATCTTCATATTCAGACTGTTAGATCCCTTCATCTTCATAGATGAGGTAATATGATTACTTGAATTATTTACATTATTCAGACTGTTATCCTCATCTTCATTGCCATATTCACAACATTTTGTATGCTCTGACTTTCTTCAGGTGATTGAAATTTCAAATCAAACCCCTTATTTTGCCTCTTCCAGATGTCTCAGTCATTTACCTTTAACTCAACTCTCCAAGTTTTTGGTTCACTACTGCTGTAGCTGGGTATCTTTGGGTCTAGTCACTGGATCTAACCAACATCTTTATCTACGAGGCCAAGTGTACTTGAGGACATCTATGTATGAATTTTTGGGACTTATAAACCTAATGTCTCAGCAACCATTTTTTACTGTGCTCATATTGCAATTTTTGTTATTATTGTTGCATTTTTTTCCAGAGCTTATATTGCAATTTTTTGTTGTTATTCATTGCTTTTCTCCAGTACTCCTTATTACTGGTTCCCATATTGTATTCATTCCTATTCTTGGCCAGCTCAGGAGATAGGAAATGTTGTGAATATGGCTATGAAGATGAGGATAACAGTCCAAATAATGTAAATAATCATAATACCTCATCTCAGAGATACAGACAGCTATTCTTAATTCCTGTATATGCTTTTAGTGTTTACTATATATGGAATCATTAAAGTGAATGAAAGCTTTGATATTTTAAAGTCCTACCTATGATATCACAGGTACATTGCTTAGAATATGACTTGAAAATTTCGAAGATGAAAAGCATGGATGAAAATGATTATTTTAATAATGAAGTAAAAAGATTTGAATTAAAAATAGTGGAATTATGCTTTTATATTGAAAAAGATGTTTAGTGTTTATTTTAATTATTGGTTGTGCTTAAACATATGCCAATCTTGAAAAATGAATAAAATATCAAGCAAAATTGGGGGAATTGAATAAAATATGGCAGATGAATAAAATATTAGAGACTAGAATATCAGAAACTATGAATAAATATCAAATGAATGGAAAACATGAAGGAAAGAATAAGTTACAGAGAGGTGTTAAAGAAATGAAAGAAAGAAATATGAAAAAATAAAGATGAAGAAAGTCACTTGACATAAGCGGACTCAGTAAGTCATTGATTATTTTAAATTGGGAACAGATGTACTCAGAAGTGTTTGAACTATTGATCATATTTTTTGTTGTTAATACATATTGGCCAATCTTTTTGTTAAATAATAGTTAAGCAGTTTTTAGAGGAAGTGCATCACTGCTCCAACTTCCTGGGGTTGACTTTTGAGGTCAGATGGAAGGCAAAACAAGAAAGTCGATTTTGCTTGGCCGAGTCAGCGTGAGACCAATAGAGAGAGAAAGGGTTTTCAAGGAGTAGAGTCTTAACCATCAAACGATGTATTCATGCCTAAAACGTCTTCCCAGTGGAGGGAGAGCCACCCCACTGGATAGTTAGAAGATGTATATGTTGATGTTAATAAACTACCTAAGTTAAAATTCTCTTTGTTGATGTCTTTTATCTCTGGACTCAAAACAACTAATTATCACTGGCCAGAAGAAGACTAATGAAAGAAGAATGCAACACAGGGTCAATTTGGTACCAATGACCTCCCCAGCATGAAGAGGCTGTACAACATATTCTCTGTCCTTCCTCAGGAGGAAAGATATAAGGACTCTTTTTCTTGGTACAAACAAGAAAATGACAGCAAATGTAAAAAAATTAATGGATTAACTTCTTTTACTTAAGTTTTGTCTACCCAGGGAAACTTAGAGTAGAGGTCAGCTGAAACATTTTGGTAACAATGGTAGCAAAAAAAAAAAAAAATGAGACCAAAGTCTGAACAACTCTTGCAATAGACTTCTACCTGAGTTTTGGAGAATAGAGCCGCTGATAATTGATTTGGTATTTGTGCAATTCCTAACATAAGAAGGAAGTTCGATCCAGACTGCTACTTTGTAGATGTGACTCCTGCAAGGATGCTTCCCTGAACCCTAGATTCTTGACCACTGAAAATTAATTGTCTGTTCCATCATTAATATTAATTAAAGGATTCAGTTTAAAATTCCCTGAAAATGTCAAGATCTGACAGTCTGGACTCAAACTCAATGGAAACATGGCAAACAATAACTGTGCAGTACTAGAAAAAAAAAAGAATCAGATATGAGATTGTAACAGAGAATTGAGTCAGCCCAATAAAAGACTCCAAGTTTGTTGTGAGCTCCAGGAGTTACCTCCCCTGCCACAATGGGCTGTTGAGAGAAGACCTTCTATTTAGAGTAGGTGGTGCAGACAATTTGCATATGAATGATACTGGCCAGGTATTCGCCAACAGCCAGTGTAGGACAGGGACTGAGAGAGCTATATAATACCAGGCGCTCTCAATGTGCAGACATGTAAAAACCAGAAAACTCAAACACAGAGATCCTAGACATGATCAGCAGAACAAGAACAATCTATCCCCATTGATTGAATAAAGGATTCAGTTTGAAATTCTTTGAAGATCCCTTGGCCTGGTAGCATAGGCTCAAACTCAGTGAAAACAGGATGAGTTCAGTACTATAAAAGTATAGACAAAATATCCATAGACGTAGGCAGTGGAAAAAAGAACAATCTACCCCCATAGATTGAATAAAGGATTCAGTCTAAAATTCTTTGGCGTTTACCCAAATCTACAGACACCTTGAGAAAGACGGAGAGCACACTGGCTCAAATGTTTTTGTGAAGTTATTATTTTTATTTAAGTCATGGCTTCAAATAATTTCCAGTTTCAGTAGCAAGTAGACTAAATCTTTATAAATAAATAAACAGGAATTACCAGATGTAGATAAAGATATTTTTTACTTACCATAGACATTTAGGATTTGCTTACAAACATTGCTTGCATTGACCAGACTGTTTTATTATCTTTATTTGTATGTAAAACGAAACAAAGTCTATTCTCACTTTACCAAGAAAATAACACCTCCAGAAAATTGCAAGAAAATGACTCTAAGTATTTCAAAGTCTCTAATTTTAGAGTTTTTTCTTTCTTTCATATTTCCTTTATCATTTTTATTCTTTCTTCTTTATTGTCTTTAGTCTCTTCTTTTACATCCTCTGTCTTTTTTCCTTCTCCCTTTCTCTCCCAATATTCTTTTGTCTCCCTTTCTCCTACTTCTCTTTCCAGAGCTTCTCCTCCTCCGTTTTAATAATACGCCTCCTTCCTTTTCCACTTTTTGCTTTTTCTCCTCCTCTCATCTCTTCTTTCTCTTCTCTTTCCATGGTTTCTTTTAAATCTTTATCTCCCATTTCTCCCCTCTTTACTTTCTATTTTTTCTTCCTCTTTTCTCTCTCTTGTTTCCCTCCTACCAACATTTTGACCTATGGTTTCTCCTCATCTTTCTAATCTTTCCAGTATTTTACCTCTGACCGTTATAGCTTTATTTTCTCCTTTTTCATTTTCTGTAGTTTATCATCCTCTCCATTATCTTTAAATTGTTTCTCCTCCTCTCTCTGTTATCTTTATTGTTTCTCCTCCACCTTACACTTTTTTCTTCCTCGGTGTCTATTGTTTCTCTTTCTCCTCTCTTAATTTTCCATTGTTTCTCTTTTTCATCTTTTCTTTGTTTCTTCTCCTCCCACTACTAAATATCTTTTTCTCCTTCTCTTCTTCTTCTCCCCTACTTTTTTCTTTCATTTTTTTACTCTTTCACTTCTTTTTCTATGACCTTTTTTTCTTTTTCCTTTTTTGCATCCAAGTTTCTTCAAATTATCATTTGCATCATTGAATTCTAAGCATCTAAACCAAAGAAGATCTAAGTAAAAGCACTCATCAGATTAGGTGCCTAATTATTTTGTCTATTTAGAATATTTCCAAGGAATAATTGAATCAAAAGTCTGTAAGGAAAATCCCATTTTAGTTTCAAACTTCTCAAATCAAAGAAACCAAATTGTTTTATTCAAAGATTCTTCATATTATGCTCTATATGTATGAAATCAAAGCCAACAACAGCAAAATGACTTTCTTCTCAAATACCATTATTACATTTTCATTTTGATTCTTTCAGATAATTCTCTCATTCAAATCTTCTTTGTTGTCTGCTTTTGTTCCTCCATCTTCCTTTTCAGCTTCAGTGTCTCTGCTGTCATTTTAATAAATTATCCTCCTCCGCCTAACTACTTCTTTTTATCTTTATCTTTCTCCCACTTTTGTCTTCCTCCTTCCACAATTTATACCCTTTCATCATTTTTTTCTACCACCTCATCCTGCACCAACAGAGTGTATTCAAGTTTACTGCTTATCATTTTCTGAAGTGTATTTCCTACATTTTTTTCTCTTGCTACTTCCACTTTTTAGACTCACTTCCACTTCTACTTTGTACAGTTGTTCTCTTCCTAACCTCTTCCTTCTTTTTTTCTTTCATTCACTCTTTCTTTACTTTCTTTCTATCAGTTTTACTCCCCATTCTTCTCTCTTTTGCCTCTCACTCTTTGCAGATGGTCA